>JANTPZ010013636.1:0-10743 GCA_025593235.1 Vachellia pachyceras
TTCACATTTGCTAGAATAATTAAAAGAATACGCCGAAAGCCTCACCGGAAAACATCCCAGCAACTATCAAGACCTTCGATCGGAGGTGGAAATCCATCTTTAGCAAAGAGGCTACGGTACACAGGCCCGAAAGATGGCCTCCCCTCCGTCGCCTCCTTTGCTTTCTCCACCTCAACTATGTATCTCTTCTGCGCCATACCCGATTATTACGATCTCAGTCTCTACTCTCTTTGCTGCCGCAGCTGCTGCTGCCGTAAATGGAAATATACACAACGAGGGATAAATTAAGTCTTATATATCAATTAAGTGGTTGAGGTAGGCCGCGGTGGCAGCTTCGGAACATATCAATATTTGACTTTGGATTTTTGTGCGTATTTTATGAGGTGAATGACTTGAGACGGTTTTGCGTAGAGCTGCAGAAAAAAAGGATGAAGCTTCCGATTTTCTCTGGTAGTTTGGATTGGTCAACGAATCAGTAACTTTTTCTCGTTGTCTTCAGCTCCATTTTCCTTCCTTAGGCTCTGTTTGGTTCCGGGGGAGGGAAAATGATCCCCCTCAACTCCCCCGTTTGGCATGAGAATTTAGAGGGGATGGGAGTTAAAATTGGATTCCCCAATCCCTTACCTCCTCTTATTTTATATACTTCTAAAATACGATTTTTGAAATATACAAAATATATTGACTAATGTAGTCTTAATTATTTTATGATATTTCATGGATGCTCTCATCAATTGTTTGGGGATGAAGGGTTACGCCATCCCTCTGACGATGTTGTCCACCTTGGCCTCACACCCTCCACGGCCGCCACCTCCACCGTCGACATGACCAACTCCTCCTTCTCCCTACCCATCAACATGGATTAGTCCAGCGAGTCCCGAATCCAATGTCTAATCTTGAAGCACCCCGTCATCATCTTTAACTCCCATTAAATTTTAAAAACAAAAGATTGGAAAAGAAGTTAATCGATAGCTCCCTCCCAGTGTCATCCCATCCTCCTTGGCATCCAATGGCAGTGGTGCCTTCTGCCAGAGCTCCAGTCCACCATTGAAGGGTAGGGAATTAAGTATTTTCAACTCTTTTTGATGTTCCAATGTTTATTGTTTACCTAGGTTTCTTCTTGGCTTGTTCTATTTGTTTTAAGAGAAACTTATACATATAATGAGGGTCTTTGTTAGCTCTCATTGACTCCGCTATTGTCCTCTAGTTAATTATATATCAATGTTCCAATGTTTACTATATAATCTAACGTTATATAAATACTTTCAATTAATTTATCTAGCTTTATTAATCTTCATAACAAAAATTAATTAGCTTATATGTTAAGGATGAGAAATAGTAGTAGCATATTTTGGATCAAATCGATGAATGAATGTTGCAATCAAGTTTAAATGAAGACGGGAGGTGCAGACCAATAGTGATTGAGTCTAGTGGAAGCAACTAATCTCTCACAACATGATGTATTAAGATTCGAATATTCGTTAAAAGAAATGTTCATATTTAATGTCTAACAGTACTTTAAATAGAATTACATCTAATAAAAAAAATATACACACATACATATATGTTTATGAAAAACAAGAGAAAATGGAAGGTGGTGTTGTTTTGTGGGGTTGAATGGTTGGCATGGATGGGTTGATACAAACCACGTTGAGAACGGTTAGTTTAATATAATTAGGTGGTCAAAAGAAATGGACGGAGTCATACTAGAAAAATGGTAAATAATGAGCGATTGGGTGGCGTGACAAAGTTCTTTTTTTGTTTTTAATACAAAACACATTAAAATAGTGCGCAACTGAAACAATTTAAATATTGGGGGTGTTTGATAAAGCTTCTGAACACCCTAAAAATACATTCAACAGTGTTTTTCCACAAAATGGGATAATCTCCTTCATACATTTACATCGTAAATGGTAAAAGCACTTCTCCACTACTTTCTTAAACGGAATTGAATACACAAGTGCTAATAGTTTAGATTGAATTCACATCATCCCATTTACTAGGCCGTTTATATTACTAGAATATAAGGTTTGCGGCAAAATGTCATGAAAGATACGTCCCAGCATTACAAAACACCTTAGTAAATTGAAATAAAATTTCTTTCATCTAATTATTTCGTAAACTGTAAATTACGTTGAAAAAGTAATTTTTGCTGTTAATATAAATATATTCAAATTTGATGAATGGTGTACATGAAATGTTTGCGGTGGATCTATTGTTAATGATGAGTTGTTTTAATCGCACCACTGCTCCATTTAGATCATCTTTTAAATTTGAACTCACGTTCATGGTATTACCGTTACATCCCTCAATTAATTGTAAGAATTTAACTTTTAGACACTATGGACCCAACTTTATGAGTAAATCTTTTTTTTTTGGTTTTGGTTTAAAATTTCGACCCATTCTTTTTAAAAGCATTTGTTATACCAATGACTTGGATCTAGCCATGAAAACAAAGGTAAGATTAGATGTTAATATATTATAATATAACAAATTAATATTTACATGTTTATATTTAATGCTTAACCGTGTTTCAAATGAAATTGAATATATACGTTTAACAAAAAGGTATTTATTATTTACTAGTAACCTTGAATTATGAAACCCAGTTGAATAATTTGAAAAATGAATTAAGGTAAATACATTATTTAATTAATTATAGTATATATATTACATTATTTTTCCAAAATATTTATATATTATTATATTATATATTTGTAAGTAAGACAAATCGATTTAGAGAAAAAATAATTAATATAAATACTTAAAAATAATTTATTTATTTTAATTTTCTTAAATTGGTTAACCAAGTATTATATTAAAGGGTTAAAGTATACTTTTAGTCCTTTATGTTTGTTTCAGGATTCATTTTAGTCCTTTAAATTTAAAAAGTGTACTTTTAATCCCTCAAACTTAACGCCGTTAGTTTCTCCTAACGAAAATTGATGACTCATCAAATTTAATTTATGACCGTGCAGTAAAACGTTGACAAATCGTATTCATATTTTAATTTTAATTTAATAATATAAAAATTTGATATTTTAAATTGTGTAAAATAAAAAAGATTTAAAATAACAGCGTTAAGTTTGATGAGTCAGTAATTTCCATTAAGAGATACTAACAGTGTTAAATTTTAGGACTGAAAGTGCACTTTTTAAACTTAAAGGACTAAAATGAAACCTGACGCAAACGTAAAGATTAAAAGTATACTTTAGCCTATATTAAAGACATCAATAGCATTATGATGATTATGCATTTTTTATTCAATTTATTATTTTACAGTCTATAAACTTTTATTTGTGTGTACACATATATAATCATCATCCACTCTTTACGCTATATGAACGTGTTTAATTATTTAAATTAAAAACAATCACGTTCTCTTTTCTTATTCTATATTTTCATTAATTCTTCATACTTATTTATCCAACCCATTGACCTTTCTTTTTCTGGAAGATAAGTTTTAGGCCAGCTATATTATTATCTTCGGAACCTCATTGCTAATTAAGTGAACCACCAACCATTATTCTTGAAGATATAAACTTATTTGTTCACCTAATTTTTCCCCAATTTTGTGTTTGATTATATCTATTATTTCTTGGAGTTTCTTCTGCTTTATATTCTTTTATATGAGCTGCAGCGACATGATTTTGATTCCGCAATTTAACCAAACTAATCTAAGGGTGTCTGTTGCAATGATTATAGAGAGTTTAAACGCACGTTTAATAATGTTTTTCCGTATTACGAGGTAATCTCCTTCACATATTTACCTCAACTTACATAAAAGTACTTCTTTATTTGCATTCCCAAACGGGCCCTAAATCTCCTGCAAGGAACAGCTTCAAAAGAGAAATGTGCAAAATATAGGGCATGTTTGTTTTTTTTTTAAAAAAACTGTTTTACAAAATATTTTTAAAAACTGTTTTATTATGCATAAGTATTTTTAAACACTTGAGATGGCGTGTAATCACGTATTTTTAATAATTCATGATATTATGGCTCGTTGTTCATTGATATACAACCCATCTCATTTTGAAATGTTCAACCTTGATGTAATCCAAAAACGTAATGTATAAGGATAATAAAGTCAACCTTGGGATCAACATAAACAGGCATCCTTATCCAATATCAAGTTAATAACAATTTGTATGATTTACAGAAATTATAAACAAGTTTCCTCATGTGTTGATTTTTGTGTAAAAATGCGAGAAGAGAAAGGGTAGAATGAAAGCAATGCATGCAAATCCAAGCTCTAACCGATGAGCCAACCCCAAGTTGGTTCTTCAAAACCAGCCAACCTGATAGGTTCATCAATTCACTGGTTTCATTTAAAATGAAAAAAAAAACAAGCAGAAGTAAGAAAGAAAGAAAGCCAGAAAAGATTTCCATGTAAGAGCTGAAGTAAGAAGCACAAGAACGCGAAGACGCAGAGCACCGACATTAACGGCACAAAAAGGCATCCGGGCTGCTTTAATCGTGGTTGGGTAACTCGCGAAAAATATTATATGGTACCACCTATTAAAAGGAGAGAAATAACGGGAGCTTCCAAACACGGTTTCTCAAACTATCCCTATTATAGCATACCACTGTCAACACCTTGCTATTGACACTAATGCATTCTAATAAATTTTAATAATTAAATTTAATAACATGGACATTATAGTAACTTCCTTACAAACCCTGAAAAACCGAAAACCTAATTGAAAATGAGCGTAAAATATAACAGCCAATAGATCGACTTTTTTTCCTCATGCATAGACCATCAACCGTATCGCCCAAGCATCCAATACTTGAGATAAGTAACAACTTGCTGCCATGAGAAGCAACCACATTGAATTGGAATTGAGAATATAAAAATAAAGCTGGAAATTGCTGGTTAACTGTTCATTCTAAACCACAATTATACATCCAACATCACAGTCACCCGCTATGCGACTGGGGGCAAAAAATATACAACGGACGTCAAAATGAACTGCTAACAAGTGAGAAGGCCAAACATATCCTGAAGAAAATTAAAAAAACAAAAAAGGAACTAGGTTCTGCATTTGCACACTTGAAATCCCAACATGCATCAACTCGTCACGAAAACGCCCCAGAATTGACAACGCGAAGATTCCTTCCAACCCAAAAACATCAGTTGCCAAACCGACTCCTTCCCCATGGGGGAATCCTGTGGCCGCCTCCTACAATGCGCTGCGCATTATTATTATTCGGCCCTGATAGACCTCTCATTCTTCGCTCCTTCATGTTTGCAAACAGTGAATCCAACGTTTGTGGTCTCTGCTTAAACGTCACATTCGGTTCCTCCTTCAGCTGCTGCTGCTGCTTAGAAGGCCGGGGCTGCTGCGAACAAAAATATAAATTCAACAAAATTCTCAGCTTACTAGATCATTCAAGCTTTGGTTCTTCTAAGTGAGCTAGAGAACCTCAAACTGCAATAGCATCTGATGCACTATAGTCTATGGATGGAAAAAAGAAAACCTAGAACTTCAAATGAGATCCATAGCCTCATCGTAATAAAGTGATTGGCTACTAACAACTAGCTATACATGAACCCTAGCGCCTCAGTTGTTCAAGCCCCACCCCCTTCAGCCCAGGCAGGGGGTTCAAGTCCACCTTTCTTGCACCGTAAGGTCATAAGCGAAGAATCCACAAGTGGCCATTATGTCTAGATAATAGATATCCGTCTATTCATCATAAAGGAGTTTCAGCTAATCATGAATGACAATTATTGCAAGAGTTCTCTCCCTGAAAATGTTCAGAATGTTGACCTTTGAATGTAACATCTATAACTTAAGGCCAGAAAAGATTAATGTAATCACACCTTCACAGCAAAATTTCCAGTAGCAGCCCTTCTCTGACCCGTTGATACCCCAAACCTGCACCGAGAAGGAAAAAGAGATGATTGAAGAATAGAAATACAATAAATTGAAGATACTTCATCAAGAGCTTCAAGCAGAATCCAAATTGCTCAGCACCACGAACCATTATTGGTAATAGGAACGCTCACCTTGGATTCTATCTCTATCCAACTAAGAAAGGCAAAAAAAAAAACATAAGGATAATGGTACCCTGGTTACAAATTCCAATATCACCACAGAACAAACTTAAACAATTTCCATGTAATCCTCCAAGCTGGAAAATGATCTGGATCCTGATTAGCACCCTACAGTTTGTTGCGACACCTCACAGTTCAGTTCATTAATGACAACTCTCATGGGGGCTATCAAAAGTGCGAAACTTCACAGCACACAACCATAAACCTCACAACACTATCATGTGGTATACCAGTGAAAGAAACCCCAAGGCTACACTTCATAGTACACAACTGGAAACCTCACAAAACTACCATGCAGTAAACCATTGAAAGAAACCTCAAGGCTACCAAGCCGGTCTTCACCTCAAAGATCAAATCACTGCCAAGTATTAGCCATAAAAATTTATGTGCAAAGTGACCAGGGCACATTTCCCCTCACCAGAAAACATTGAAAGTCACATCTGCAGAGTACTAAGAAAACTTGAACTCAATTACTTATAGAGAGCAGCACCATCCCCCACAATATTCATGAAACCCAGACCCTTTGATTTACTTGATTGTGTACCACAAAGCATCTTAGAGACAAGCCCTGACAAAGGATCTCCTCGTTCTTGCCCATAAAAAGAATTTCTAATTCAATAACGAAGAAAAAGCCATTCGTTTTTCTGGCCAGTTGATGACAATATCAACAAATGAAGAATCAGTCAACATGAAATACAAAAGTGGCAGGTTGCAACTTATGAAAGGGTCTGATTAAATAAATGATCCCATAGGAAGTGCATGCATCCCGTAGCATTATCTCACAACTTGAAACCATTATTATTCAGAAGCAGGGCACATTTAATGTGAAGGGATACACCAGCAAGAACCACAACCCAAGAGCAAGAAATACCAATAGCCGAAGAAAAAGTAACCACTCTCACTCTAAATGAAGGCAGGAGTCTACATGAGTAACCATATATGCAATAATATCATGGCATCATCTCTTCAAAACGACTAGCAAAAAGCCTTAGACAGTTTAATGCCACAATAATTTACATTGCTTCTAAGCAACAGAGCTGTTTTCCCATGGGAACCAGCCACTAAATAAGCACAACGTGTGTGTCTGGACTTCTGAGCATATGTGATGGTACCCTTTCCAAACTTTGCAAAATGTACTTCAACAAATAACCTTCAACATGTTTCTTCTAGCATCTAGTTTCCAGTGGAACTGGAAACATTTAACTTATACTCCAATCTTATCACCAGCAAATTCAAATGACTTAACTGCAATTCTCTAGCATGAATATCCGTAGTAACAACAGATTTAAATCAACTCAAACTGTGAAGGGAATTTGGAGAACAATGATATGAGGTTATAATGCAATCATTCAATTCAAAACTCTCATTAACAAGTGGCTGGTTCCCATTCATCGTGCCAAAATGGCTCCTTTTGCAGAGAAAAAATCATAAAGGCACATCTACCATGTCATCACAATAACAGATGGGCCAAGTTTTACCTGCAGTAAAAAATTGCAAGTATTGACATCAATAACACAATGTATCTTCTAAAGTTCAGTGCTTACACCTAGTTCTTCTCCCATCCTACAACCATAGAGAAAGACATAAAAGTTAAACAAAAACTACTACCTTGCTTTATTCCGGTTAGCCATCCTACTGCGGTTTGAAGCTCTGTTGAGTAAAGGAGCAACAGCAGCTTTTTGGGCAACCTCAGCTGCAACAGGAAATTGGTTTTCCTGGAAGTTTGATCTTCTCTTAGCAAGAACTCCCTGATCACAAATTCAGAACATTCAAATAACTTTAAAAAGTTATTAAGAATAGCAGCAAAAAAGAATGATGGTTAGAAACTTAGGACCGAGGACACCTCATAAGTAGACACACCTGTCTGACAGAAGATCTTGACTCCATAAAACGTCGTAGCTTTGAAGATTTATCCTGAGTAAGACCGTTTGAAAATTTCTGGCCTTTATTCTGTAAAGGCATGGAAATCATATAAAATAATGACCATTAGTATTCTGTTAAATGCAACAACATATGACAAGGAAAATAGAAAACGATCGTCCCAAAAACACTTACCGGAACTCTTCTTGGCCTCTTAGGCTTGGAAGTATTTTTAGACATTCTGATTATATCGTCTGTTGATTTTAACAGCATATCAGATAAAGAACGAACAGGAGTATGAAGAAAGGATTAAACAGAACAGTTCTATCAAGCAAACCTAGTGTCATGTCCATTTTCTTCTCTGTAAGTGCAATCGCCTCAGTTGAGAGTGGTTTAGCTGCCATCTGTTAATACAAAAGGAAATTAATACAACTACACATATCCTGAGAAACTAGAAATGATTCTCAATAGAAAGAATCCAACCAAGGGGAAAACGTTAAAGAATAACAAAGAAGAGCAACTGCTACCCTCCATAGTCTTGAACGGACAATTCAATCATAAAAAGAAAATATAGAGCGTTCATAGAATAAATTGATGTAAAACATGCTCGATAGAATTTGACTATAAGAAAAGATACAATTCCAATCCAAATATTCTTTTTCCTCCGGGAAAATTTTAAAACAAACAGTAAGAATCTGCGAACAAATATCTGCAGCATAGATTATTCTAAACAATATAGCCTTAACCAAAGATATTATTGGATGACAAAAAAGATACGCTGTCAATACTACTATTCCTTTTCCTCATTGAAAACATCAAAACGAACTAAAAAAACCTACGAAGAATATCCGCTGCATCGATTACTCCAAATAATTGCCGTAACCAAATAAACTCCGATGCGACTATAGATCTATAAGATAGTGAAAACGCCTCATAGGGATGACGCGATATATAAGATCATGTAAGGGGAGAGAGAAATTAGATGGAGAAAAGACTTACTGTCAAGAAGTTGAAATTCGATGCTGCTATCGAGTTGCAAGAAGCTAGGGTTTTGCGCAGAACTCAACCGGAGACAAAGGAATGAAATTGTGAAATAGGGATGGAACTAGAGGGGCGCAGTATTAAATTATTAATTGATGTCGGTGACGCGCTATTAGTCGCGGACGCGGATCTCTATTATCACTTTTACGGATCCTAATTCCCGAGTGAGCCGATTTCTTCGATCTTTCGCATCGACCTCCTATAAATTAACCTCTTTTCTTTTGCCCGCTTCGCTGGACCCGCGTCGAATCCAGTTAATTGTTGTCTTTTTTTACAAGAAAGATTAAAATTTTAAAATTTGAAGTAAATAGGTAAGTATGTGAGAGGGTTTGTATCTCGATTTATGTGTACAATGAAAAAAATTATATCCAAACACACATTCAATTTTGAATTCTAATGTAATTTAATCCTTTAATTATAGTAAGTTATAACTAATTTCGGAACTTTTAACTTATTTGTAATTCAATCTTTTAACTTTAAAAATTTTATATTATTATCCTTATTATTTAGGTTAAAGTATAATTTTAATCCTTTATGTTTGTATCAGGTTTCATTTTAGTCCTTTAAATTTAAAAAATGCACTTTCAGTCCCTCTAACTTAACACCGTTAGTTTCTCTTAACGGAAATTGCTGACTCATCAAATTTAATTGATGACTGTGCAATAAAATGTTGACAAAGCATACTCACATTGTAATTTTAATTTAATAATATAATAAATTTGATATTTTAAATTGTGTAAAATAAAAAAAGATTTAAAATAACAGCGTTAAGTTTGATGAGTCAGCAATTTCCGTTAAGAGAAACTAACGGCGTTAAATTTGAGGGACTAAAAATGCACTTTTTAAACTTGAAGGACTAAAGTGAAACATGACGCATAGAGAACTAAAAGTATACTTTAGCCTATTATTTATAAGGCATCCCATGTTGTTAATCTAAATTGAAAAAAAAAAATCCTTATCATTTATAAGTCAATCCTTTATCTATGGTTCAATTTAAAAAAAAATGCTAATGGTGAGTTGGATTAACATTTTCGCTACGTGGAATGACTTATAAATGATAACGATAATAATATCAAATTTCAAAAGATAAATAACTGAGTTAAAAAAATTTAGTGTCTGAGTTATAGCTGAGAGTTGAGTTACAACTAACTTCAAAGTTGGAGAATTAAAAATTTAATTTCCCTTTTCTGTAATATCATTTTGGCTTTTCCTAAAAAAATTATTTTTCTTTCCAGTAAACATCATAAATTCTTAAAATAATCTACTAATGACAATTTTTAACAAAATAAAATATATTCTTTTTTATCTGTCTTAGTTGTAAAATATTTATTTTATTTTAAAATCTTATATAAACTTATTTTTAAATTAAAAGTCACATAACGCACGCCTCCTATCTAGTTGTAGTATTGTATTTTGGGAAAATCAGCCATAGGTCCCATGCAAGCTAAAAAACTAGCAAATGGTCCCAAACCTTTAAAAAATTGTTGTCAGGTCCCATGGGATCTTTTAATGGTTAATTGTGATTGTGAAAAGTCTGAAATGCCCCCACTGGTTTTGAGAAGTGAGAGGGAAGTCAAAATGTGTCGCAGACCCGACTCTCCGTCATTGAAGCCGTAGCGCTGCTCACCTAAAGCGGTCGCTGTGATCGCTATGGAGCCGTCGCTTTTCCCCAACAAGAACCCAGTCCCATTTTACTTGTCGAGGAACAATCATTCCACACTCCGTTGGGCGCCGACGCCGTCTCTTGCAATATATAGTGTCTTTGTAACTTGTTGGTTGAAAGAGCA
>JANTPZ010013638.1:0-10777 GCA_025593235.1 Vachellia pachyceras
ATTCATGCTTCATTCTTTCTTTCTTTGCTAAAAATGGAAATTTTGCTTTCAGTTTTATGTTTGCTTCATATTTACATTTTGACTAATTAAATGTAATTATTTGTAATATGTTTCATCATTACCTATTTTCATCATTTGATTTGTTTAATAGGAAGCACCTGCTGTTGTCAAATCTTACTTTGACAAAAGAATAGTTGGATGCCCTGGAGGCGAAGGCGGTAGGTGCTTCTTATCTTTCTTCATGTCTCCATTCACTAGTCGATGAAAATTAGTATAATCTGGTGGTAGGATTGAGGTGAATAACTTGCCTTTTTTTGCAGAGGATGAACATGATGTAGTCTGGTTTTGGCTGGAAAAAGGAAAGCCTCATGAATGTCCAGTTTGCTCACAGTATTTTGTGGTAAGTTGGATTGACGTTTAACATATGTTTTAAATTTTATTATCCTTGATGACATTCTGGAGTTGATTATAGGGTAAAAGATACCTATGTGTTGGCTAACTAAACTTGCACTTGTCCACATTCAATACATTGAATGGAACAAGAAGGGAAAAAATGAATGTGGATGCACACGTCCTTTTCTCTCCTTAACAAGAAATTAACAGAAAGGGACATTTCCTGGTAAGTAATGTTAAGATGAGTATTATAGAAATTGAGCCTGTTTGTGATGCCGGTAGGAAAGCACATTCAAGTTAATCGTGACAAAACTCCTTTCACATATTTGCTTCAGAGAATTTAAATTGCTGGAAAATTAGTTTTCACCACTAATCCAAACAAGCACATTATATATTTAAACTTTTTGAGTTTTTGTGCAAGGAAAAGGGAATATCTTTTCCTTGCAACTACAAAACGGGCCTGAGTGTCAAATGCCATGGGCCAATGCTTCTCTTAAAGTCATTAACTTAGGCTGCTCCTGCAAGTCTTTTAGTTTTAGAGGCCTTGAGTCCCTTTGACTAAGTGTCTCCATAATCTACTTGCCTTGCTTGTACTAATGGAGTATCACTCGGGTTCTTTTTCTTTTACTTTGATTGCCACTTGGAATTCTTGTTGGTCTTAACTTCTGCTCAACCTGGATGATGACGCCTGAAAGCAAGGGAAAAGTCAACGACCTGGCCTTATGTCATAAAAAACAGTGATAGATTCAGCCTGATTTGAATTTGAACTAAATATGTATTTAGCTTAAGGCCAGCTCATACAATATCTACTTATATAGTAACTGGGAAACGGGCCCATGAAGCACATGCTCACAAGTTAGACCTCCTCAATAGATTAATGTTCTACCTGAATATGATTTTTTTAATCTGCTGCTACTGTCATTAATGACTTAAATTATCAATTGGTTGGTGTCTTGTTCCAAGATACACTATGATATCTGTCTATGTTAAATACTTCATCCGTCCCTTGATAGAGGTTCCATTTTGTAAATTACACACACTAAAGAAATACCAAAATCTGTGATGCTCCCTACAGTCAGGCTTAGTTAATTTACAGAGATTAAGAAAATTGTTTAAGTTGGTTATTTGCCAATATTGTGTAAAAAATGTGGTACTTTTCATAAAATATCTCCCTTTTAATGAGGGCATTAAATGTGGAAGGCTAAACGGGAGAAAAACTGACATTAGTGAAGGCAATATGGGAAACAAAAAATGTGGGGGACAAAGAAGATTGATATCTTATATTTAGAACAAAAACAAACCCCTGAACTAGGTCTTATATGTTTAGAACGAAAGTATGTAAAATTTAGTTTTTTCCATTCTTACCCACAAGCAAATGCCACAAGCCACATTATTTTTTAATCTTCAATTGCTTAGAAATCTGAATTAGGGTTATTTTTGGAAACATGTATTAATTATGCCTAGAAATTTATTTAGGTTGAAACTTATGTTTTTTGTTGGGGCGGGGGGCTGAAATTTGGGACCTAGATTAAGGGATGTAGCCATGTAGGAAGTACAATTGGGCATACATAATAAGGCGTTAATTTGTACCAGATTCCCTTGGAAGGTGAATTTACAACATCTCGTCTTTTGATTATGCTTGCATGGTGATTGGTGGCGAACGTGACGTCAAAAAATGCTGCCAATTAGGGCATTGGCCCTGTTGCTTCACAGAACTTTTTTTTTAATGAACAACTTATTGAATTATAGAATTCCGAATAAACGTAAATTAAAACTGTAGTCAGTTCAGAATTCTAATGGGATTATCAACTGCTTGTTTTTTTATAGGAGTGCTGGGCTACACAATGACACTAATTATTCTACTTGGTATATATAACAGCTTGAAGTGGTTGGACCTGGTGGACCACCGCCTCATGGGCTTGATGATGACGAAGACGAAGGACACCATTGATCCCATATCATTGTGCAATTTTCCGTCTGGAATAAATTCCGGAACGATGGGGAGACAATGTTTAGCATACTTGGAAGCCTCTTAAAATTCATGAGGCTTTTTTGTGTTTCTTTTTTTTATTGGTCCATACTATTACCTACCCCTCGGTAATGTTTCAACTTTTGGGATAGATATGTTTCTGTGATTATTGAGACACAGTCTGGTCATTTGCTATCAGGTCAGTATTAGATGATCATCTGTGAGGTGCCAAATAATTGATAGCATCGCTTGTTTCCATTTCAATTTTCCAACTCTACTAGATGAATCATTTTCAAGTGAAGCCTTTAGCTTTATATTGGCATGGATTATTCACATTTTTCATGCGCATTTTTTTCGATTAGAAAAAAGGAATAATTGAGGTGTGTTTATGTTGGAAAATTGGTGAAAATTCCCTATGAAAAAGTAACGGTTGTGTATAAAAGTATTGCGTTTTTCATCAATAAAATTTTTAAACTTAAATTATTCACCGACTTTTCAATTTTTGTAATTAAGATTGGGGTTAATATATATGTCTAGTTGCTGTCTTAAATTTCAAAGCATGGGCTTTGGTTTCTCAAGGGATAAAGTGACTTGGCTTTCCATTAAATTATATGGATTAATATTTAAAATAAAATAAAATTTAAGAGATTAAAACTATAAAAACTAAAATGAAAGTAAGCTTGAAGGATTAATATGGTATTACCTTAAGATGGGTGATCTCTACATTTTTTATGCTTAAGGATGAATAATAACATAATTTTGGAGGGAATGGTTCTATCAGTAGAAGTAGGACTGACCGCCTGTTCAATAAACTGGTTTGACAAAATGGACTCGACATAAGGATTGTTAACATGATGCGTTTGTTTCCAAACTCACCTGAAGATAGCAAATGAACAATTGAGTTTACATCTACCAGAAATGACTAATCTCTCGTAATAATGAAAGGGGTAAGCCTCTTACAATGTGACAAATCAGGGTTTAAAAATCCATTGAAGAGTTACCCGCATTTAATACCCGGAAGTGTATGAAACATAATTACTTCATATAAGAGAATATGCGTGCTTAGCAAAAGGAAAAGAAAATGTCAAATGAAGAAAGGGGGTTATAGGAATACCGGCAATTTCATCCACATCACTCTCTAGTCTCTGGGTATTTTACCACTAAACTAACACTTGATAAATTTATTTTACATAAGAAAGGGGGCATTGCTTAAAAAGAATTTGGCAAAAAGAACTGACCTACCTCTAAGCCATTTCATGTAAACGAGATTTGATTAAATTGAATAATAACTCGAATAATCTTTTAAATATATATATATATAATAGTATAACAATTTGTGATTTTGATTCTGACTATAATCTCAGACTATTAATGCATGCACCTTTAAACTAAAAAAAAAATTGCTGTGATTGCAATATGGTAAAGAAACATAATAAAGGGTGAATATTATATAATTTTCGGAGAAATTTAACTTGTATCAGAATTATAATAATCCCACAGGTAATTTTGACCAAAAAGTGGAAATCCCAATTAAAATCCAATTTATATATTTCCCCTCTACAGTTGCAATGAAGTTCTCTGTGTGTGTGTGTGTGTGTGTGTGTTTTTTTTTTTTTAACACTACAATGAAGTTCTCACACTTCGGAATTCAACAAGAGTGATGTAGTTTCCAAATTCTGATACGGAAATTCCAAAAGTAAAAAGGAGAATACATCACCAAAATGGAGAAATTGGTAAGGGATTTATAGCCATCAAATATGAATAAACACCCACAAGATCACAGAATCAAGCATTCAGATGTAAGAAAAATTGACATCAAGTTATCTTCAATTTTACTTTTTAACTATAAGGTTATTATGGTTTTTTAATAATATTTAAAATTCCAAATTAGGCCTCTTATCCTAATCAAGAATTTGTTGAAAGTATAGGCTTGAATCTGGATATGGGTATTGATTTCAATTGGATTTAATTGAGATTTTCCAAAAAAAAAATACTTTTCCAGTCCTATTTATGAGTTACATCCATCATGTTTTATATAAGTCAAGGAAAAATTCAAATTCCATTAACTCTATCTTAAAATTTAATAACTTTCTAAATTTATTAGTATTTAACATCAATTATAACACATCATAATAAAATCAATACATAAAAAATGAAAGAAAAAAATTATATATTCATATGAAAAATTTAATATGATAACTTATAAATATAACTATATAAAACTTTATCTCGCTGTCATATACTATAAATAGGATAGGACGAGGGAGTATATTATTTAAAAACTAAATGAAACTAGTTGATGGGACAGGAAAGGAATTTACTTCAGATAAAAAAATAAAAAAAAGGTGAACATTAATTTTTTCCTCCTGCCCAGAAAAAGAATAGACAAAGGAAGAATAAAAAAGCCACCAGCCTCACATTCTTTTCTCCAAAAGAAAAAACAAAAGGAACAGAATGAAGAATTAAAAAATAATGCACTGAAATATGATGAGATGACAAATATATATATATATATATATATTCTCTGCTCCATTTCTGAGCCCTTGAAAGAAAGGCAGCATGATTCTTATAAAATCTAAATCAAGTAAACGGAATCAGAATAGAATAGATTCAAAGAGATCATATTCATGTATCAATCTTTCCAATAATAAAATTAAAAGATAGCTGTCCCTCTCTTTTCAGATTGAAACAATAGAGAAAGACTAAATATAAAAAGAACTTAAGCCCAATTTCTATAGAAGATACGCCTTACCAACCATTATTCCTTCTACATGAATCCCATTTTCTTCAATACTTTCTGAGTTTATATATATATATATATATATATATCTCCTTGCTTAGTTTTAACACTCCCAGGAAAGAATATTACTTATGGGGTTCAATGTACAGATGAGGAAAATGGGATTAAAAATGTTTTTTTGAAAATGCAATTAGAATGACCTAGAAACCCTGAGAACTCTTTTATATATTGCTATCCTATATATGTCATATTCAAACATTATATCTTTTTCAAAACCATTTTTTGCATTCACATGAATTAAAACTTAAGATATTGTTTGTGTGAATTTCAATCAAGTATTGAATCAAGAAAAATGGTTTGGGGCCACCAACATTGGAAAAAAAAAAGAAAGTAAGCTACTTAACGCAAGACGAACAAAGGAAATTTTATTGATGCGACTGTTTTGTGTACAATGGAAATTAATCGAATTCTGTGTAGAAATTTGGGTGAAAGAAAAGTAACCACTCATGGAGTGGTTTAGAAGTGTTTATTATGCGGTTTAGAACCAAAATAAATAATTTATCCACACCCTCTTTCGCACTTCCTTCTTGTCTAACGACCCCCGAAAATATAGATGTGGTGAACACTAGATCTGCAGACTTAACTATCTAGTCTAAGATTTGAGAGATGCAGGAGATGGATCTGACCTCCTGTAAGGCTTTCACGTATCCCCTTAACATTTACCTGTTGAACCTTTAACAGGATCATGTCTTCGTGTGGGCATACGGACCGGGACTTGAATGTCCTAGCCCAAATCTTTTTTTTTTGAACATATATATATCATACTTAAATGAAGTCTATTATACTAAATCAACGGCTTGTTAATAGAATCATAGAAATGGCAATGTGAATCCTATCAAATGTTGTTAGTGTATGTGTAGAATCTGGCAAGAAAAATTCTTTTCATGTGGCATAATATATAACATTGCCTCATAATCTTTGGAAAAATATTCAAAAGGAGAATAACAAAACTTTTTATTATTCTTCTTCAAGATGCATAGGTAATAAGACATGTATATATGTCACATCAATATGATTAAGAGAATATGACTATTAAATTGGATTTAACTAGAATAATACCCTGTAATAATTTTGTTTTACCGTGAGATTTCTCTTAAGATTTTGAAATTATATTGATATATATGATGGGAGGTACATTTAACATTCTAAAATATTGTTCATATACATCTAATATCTTAGATTATTCTGTGATGCATGCATCATTTTGAAACTTTTTTTTTGAGTGTATCAAACATGAACCTTAAAGCATTTTGTATTGCAATTTTGAGTTTACCAATTAACTACCAGAAAAATGTCATTTAACGACGGAAAAATATATCACTAAATGGCTATTTTCAATCAGAAAATTTCCATTTAACGACAGAAAATATTAACGATGGAAAATAGCCCTTTAACAACGGCTTTTCCGTTGTTAAATGACATTTTTTGGGTAGTGTTAAAATGATGGACGTGCTTAAAAATATTTTAGAACACAACATAGAAAAATATTTTAAAGTGTTAGATGCATTACAAACTATTTTAATGTATTGGATGCACATTTGTTGGATGGAAAACAAAATATTTTATGGTGTGGAAGTAAAAGAATACTTTAGGATAATATATGCAAGTTAACCCTTTATATATCTATTTCTCTCTGATGAGGTAAAATCTCTAAAAATTTGTATGATTAATAAATTATATAGAATTAAATTTATATTAGACTCCTAGTGAATCATGAGCCCACCACATGATAAAATTAAGTTCTTATTAGAATATGATGATGAAAAATAAAGTACAATATATGAGTTCAAAGTGGTTCATAATTTGTATTTGACTTTAAATGATGAGTTTTAATAATAGGTTATATGTTTCGTAAATTGTTTGTAATGATAGATTGATCAAACCCAACATCAAAACAATTTTGAAACTTTGGTAGAAATAATTAGATTAATTCTGCTTTTCAAAGCAGCTGGTTCAACGCATGATGATTGGATGGTTTTAAATTTTCCTCTTTACTTTTTCTTCAAAAGAAGGTTGATCTTGATTAATAACTATTGTACGTGTTTGGGAATTCCGTTGAGAAAAAAGAGTTTACGGCTTCCGAGGTAATTTTATGAATTTTAAGATAGTTTTACAGATTTCGAGATGGTTTTTTATGGATTTCAAGATGGTTTTTACAGATTTATAAATGGTTTTGTCTTAACTTACATACACCGTTAGAGAAAATAAGTTTCCAAACAAAAACATTGGCTCGTAAAGTTGAATAATTGTTGTCTAGAACTATAACGTGCAACTTTTGGACTAAGAAATATTTCAACAAGCTTTTATGGCTTCTTTTTTCAAATAAATAAATTTCAATCCAATATGATTTATTGTATCTTTTTTATTATTAGATTATTTGATAAAATTATCATGCGTGTGTCAAATTTAACCATGTGATGTCAATTTGTGATGATGATTATATATTTATCAAAGATTTTATTAAAATTTTATAAGATTATAATTAATATTGTGTTCCTTTTCAAATAAGTTAAATATGAGTACTACTTTTCTTGACAACATTGTCCTACATTTTATCTTTAATAAATTAGAGGAAAGTTTTATCGATAATAATATAGATAGGAAGCACTGGCCTTAACATAACAACAAGAGCACAAAGTAGAAATCATCGGATGAGAATATTGAGGCGTATATTTAGTTATCTAAAAAAAAAATAAAATTCTTAATCAACATATAAGATGAAGGGTGAAAGTGACAAAAAGAAAACATTTAAATATGTTCAAAGAAGATAATCGAATATGAATGTAACAAGGGTAGATAATAAATCAAATATGGAATGCTTTAAAAATGGGTAGAATAAAACTTAAGAGAATAATCAATAATTTATTTAAAGAGTTGGTTGTTGATGAAATAATACAATGATGATGTACAATTCAATGTAATGGACTTTGTTTAGCTAGATAAACTTTGGTTGCTGTGTTATTGGAACTCCGTTAGGAGAAATGAGTTCCATTGGGAGAAAGGAGTTTACGGATTCTAGATGGTTATTATAGATTTTTAGATAGTTTTTACGGGTTTTCAAATGGTTTTATCTCAACTTACATACACTATTGGAGGAATGAAGTTTCCAAACACGTAGTTGTTAGTATTTGTTTTTGCCGATATGTTTAGTAATCAGAAATAACAACGTATCGATGGACGTGGGAAACAATGACTCTTCATGATAAGTAAGCTTGTGACATGACTTTATGTTTGTCGTGGTCTAAAAAAGGGCATGAGATGGGAATCATAGATATAAGTTTGCTTGCAAAATGACTCTTCAGATGCAGTAATTAAATTTATTAAGGAGGGGAAATGATGCTCTTCATGATAACTGAAGTTCATTTCATGAAAGTCTTGGAATGATAAAACGCCATTAAATGATTATTGATTTTCAACGTATGCTTGTTTGGAAACACTTAACCCTCACCCAACAAATACGTTCAACAGTGCTTTCTACAAAATGAGATAATCTCCTTCATATATTTACCTCGATTGACGTAAAAGTACTTCTCTACCACATTACCAAATGATGCATTGACAGAAAAATAAGTTTTGAAGTGAATGCACTAATGGAACGTGATTTAAAGATATATTTGGGTTTCACTTCCTTTAGATAACTTTTATTTGCTTATTTGCATGTGATGTAAAGTGGCATTTACAGCTTTGTTCTTTGTCAAAAAAAAAAAAAAAAGATCATGAAGCTGATGAATAGCACCTCCAAAATTTTCTCAGCTTAGGTTCCTATCACTGTTAAAGTTTCCCCATTTTTTCTCTCTAGAGTTTGTATAGGAACCATGTCGCTCAAACCTCAAAAAATTAATTTGATAATAGCTAAATTCTTACAAATTTTTAAAATATGAACTGCATATGTTTATTTAACCAGTTATTTATCATAAATTTTTTTGTTAGTAAAAAAAATTTGAATCTAAGTGTTATTATTTGAATTCTTTGGTATTGCACTTCAAGTTTATGGGAATTTTAGATGGTAATGGAAAGATCTGTTATAAAAATGGAAAAAAGTGTCTTGTCAAAGTGACTAAGTATAGGTTTGCGTCCCATCAAAATATGATCTCAATATTCTTTGAAGTCATTACTTTATTTTCGAAGGCAGATGGATGGAGCTGAGTGCTTTAGCCAAAACTGTTAAACAATTCAGTTCCTTAATCAAGAGTGACATAAAGCTCAAGTAAATTATAAACGTGTTATAGTTCAAAAATGTCTCATCAATGTGTCCGTTTGGGAACGTAGTAAAAAAGTACTTTTACGTAAATCGAGGTAAATATATGGAGGATATTATTTCGTTTTACAGAAAAACACTGTTGAACGTACTTATGGAGAGTAAATAAACTTTTTCAAACAAACAATAACATATATATATATATATATATAATTCACGCAAAAGCTTAGGAATCAAAGTGAATACCCTACCCTAGAAAGTTAATGTGAAAACAGAATATATCATTTATAGTTTGCATGACAGCCCAATGCAGACGTCAGTTGTAAAAAATTTGTTTTCTTAAACGTGGTTGTGTGTGTGTATGTGCGCGCATGTGTACACGCGTAAACTCCAAAAATCACTTAAAAAACATTTTTACGTTAGTGGAATTAAAATTATCCTTACTTACTTATCTAAAATTCAATACAATCATTTAAAATAAATTAATTTAAATATTTACTAAAAAGACGCATTATTGTACTCCATCACCCATATGTACAATGATATGTATACATAAAAAAGCACAAGAGCATTTTGGCACATGATAATCAACTTCCCGATAGTAGATACTTATTTAGAGCATATGAACAATTTTTGTTATTTGATCTTCAAAATATATATGTAGGTTCGGGTGACTAGTACCTAAATCACTACTAGAAAAATGTCATTTAGCGACGGAAAAATCCATCACTAAATGGCTAGTTTCCTTCAGAAAATTTCCATTTAGCGACAGAAAATATTAGCGACCCTCGTTTTAGCGACGGAAAATAGCCATTTAGCGACGGATTTTCCGTCGCTAAATCGCATTTTTCTAGTAGTGAATATGTATCTTACTGGGTCTGTTTGGGAATGCGGTAGAGAAGTACTTTTACACAAGTCGAGGTAAAATATATGGAAGAGATTATCTCGTTTTACGGAAAAATACTGTTAAACGTGTTTATAGGGAGTAAATAAACTTTTTCAAATAAACACATTATGTATAAGAAAAAGCATAAGAGCATCCCAATGTACAAAACTAGGCCCCCATCAAGTGGAATTTGTGGATGACTAAATGTATGCAGTGTTACTCTCATAAATAGGACTATTTTTAGGATTTAAACTTGTAACTTCTGTGAGTCACATACCAACAACATTACCATTGCTACAAGGCTAATTAAATTTAATGGGAAAGTAGTGGATTGCAATAAGTTATATATTGGTATTATAACTTGGAAAAATTATTTTTTATCGTATAATCCTTAAAGTTTGACTTAATCCGATCTCTATAGTTCAGATTCTATCAGAACTCAACTTAGTATAACTTAATTTTTATAGTTTTAACTTTTAAAAATTTTAATTAATCTCTAAGATTCATAATATATATAATTTTATATTCAAA
>JANTPZ010013639.1:0-11801 GCA_025593235.1 Vachellia pachyceras
TAATGCAAAAAGGATGTAGATACCCTTGAGCTAATAGAAAAGGCAACAAATGGGTTATTGTAATTTTGCTTTTTTGAATTTTCTAAATTGAAATGGGTGTTCACTATATTAAAGTCGAAATTTGTAAAATTAAAATTGGAAATTGTTCTTCAAATGTAAGTCCATACAAAACGAAAAGTGTAAAGTTGCAAATGATCTTGTGAATGGTTGTCTATACTTTATCAAAGATGTAAGAGTAATTTTTTAACTTTCACATTCATTATATTAAAGTTGGAATTTGTGAGGTTATAAATATGGAATTGCTAAATGATTTTTTTGAATAACTACTTTACTTTAGTTATTAACTACTTTAGTTTCGCCAATGACTACTTTTTCTGAAATTACAAAAAAATATGGACAACGGAGCTTCGTGCAGCCAGTTATCAAAAGGTCCCAAGAGCTTTATGCCCCGTTTGGTACATTGGAGCTGATCTTGGAGAAGTGGAACTGGAACTAGAATCAATCTTTTAGGTTGTTTGGTGCCATAGAACTCATTTCTTCATAAAACTCATTCCATAAAAAATGATGGAAGTTGGTTCCATCAGCCCCCCTTAGGAATTGATGTCTAGTTCCTGAGAATTGATGCCATGATCATTATACCCTTCAGTCCTCAACCAAGAGATGCACAGCGGCAGCGTCGGTGACTCCAGTGAGCATGATGTTGACAGCAACATCAACGGTGACGGCAGTAGCATGGAAGACGATGGTGAATGGCTTTGGCTCCTAGAAGAACATGATTGTGACGGCAATGGGTGATGAGGATGACAATGAATGTGGGCTTCAACACGAACTTATTTACTGAGGGAGATCAACGACATAAGACGACACAACAAGGATGACAACGAACGGTGGGCTTCAAAGAAAGAGGATGACGCTACGATAGATTTTTTGGAGGACATCTGGACTTCAAGGATGATCTGGATGAGATCTGTTTGCCTTTACGACTAGGGGGAGTAACGGCCAGGCGGGACTGCCCCGCCCATTTAGGGACTCACGGGTACGGGGCACCCTGTACCCGTGGGGTAACCTGTTAAGACCCATACCCATGGGTACGTGTCTTAACGAGCGGGGTGTCATGGGTAACGAGGTACTTGATCCTGCCCAGTTGGCACACATGATAAAACTTTGTCGTCGTAATGCAATGGAAATGGATCAAAAGATTTGTGATTTCCAAGGATTGCACTATAAGGTGCAACCCCAGGGTCGTTCTCTACGGAGCTGTTTATACCACTAGTAACTTAGCTTGTGATTAAGTTTCTCTTGTAAATGAAAACCGTTTTGATTCGAAATTTGCTATGTACCTAAAGCTAATTATAAAATAAAATTTCTTTTTGATATTTTTGATTGAAGAAAACAGTAAAAGCAGAGCTGAAGTGTAAAAGTGTTGGATGATAGATTTCCTCTTGAAAATGAATTAGGCTATCATAGTTCACAAAAGATTAGGGAAAGTAATAGTTTTCGCACTAAGTTTCGTAATGAAAACCCCAACAACTCGCTGGGTCAGAAATTTCATGTAATGAACTCAATTCCATGAAACCCTTTAAAAACACTTAGTGTGTGTACAGAAGTCGCAAAATGAAAAATTCAACTCAACACAATATTGCCTCTAAAATCAAGTACAGCTAGGAAGATAGAAGAGAACAATAAAGATATCATTGAATAGGTAGAAATGAGACTTCACTCTACCACGTCAAACACAAGGCAAGTTCAATACACAAATAATCCAAGTTTGGCTCGACCGAGACCAAGCATTCATGTACAAATCACAAGTCTTAACTCAGCAACTATGTAATCCATAACATAAATACAGATTGAAAACTAAGACTCCCCTTTTGGAACATCGAACTCAAGCCATTTGGGGAGATGCTCAGCTACTCATATGAAGTGGAATCGAACTCCGGATGGATGATTGGAGGTGCATGGATGGATTAGGGTTGAGATGGATGAGATTAGGGTTGACTAAGTAGAGAGAATGAGAGAAAATGTGAAGTGTGTGTGATCTCTGCCTCCAACTCCTTCTTCTTGCCCCTTGCCTCCTTCCTTTCGAAACTTACCCTAATTGGCATATAGTAACCGTCCAGGGTCGGATCCAAGAAGGTGGGTCGGGTTTTATTTCCACTTGGAACCTGATTCGTGATGTTCACCGTGGCGAACCTCTCCCGGGAGTTCTTGCTCGCCTGAATGAACTATGGCCGCGGCGAACTATGAATTACGCCATGGTGAACTTTCCCATAGCTGCTTCCTCATGTTCTTTATTCATAGTTCCTGAAATGAAATAGCCAATATTTGAAGTATCCCTTGCTCATGATGGAAATTAAGTACAATTATATCATTATTCATGACAGATGCACCTAGAATCACATTAATCAAGATCAACAACTCTAAATCTCAAATTAAGCACAAAAAGGGTCATGAAGATCTAAAATTGAATCAAAAATTCTGAAAATTCAAGTACAAAAGTACTATAAATAAAGCTCAATCAGTACCCGTGACACCCAATCCCCCAAAAAAACATACAGAAAGCATAGTTGGACACTGGGTGACTCTACAATTGATCAACTATTATTGATTACTTACAGCAAACCTGATTCAATTATCCAGCATTCATCATTATTAAAGCATGAAATCACATCTTAGAGACCAATTTCTTCAGAGAACAGGGGACTCGACTAGGACACTAGAAACCCATTCTTCAAACAAAAACAACTCGGTGACTGTGAGTGTAATATATGCAATGCAAGGCTTGATTTAGCTTGAGGAAGCACAAATTTGAACATGAAATAAGAAAATTGATATGAATCTTCACCTATTACCCCTGATTTCTCAGCTTTTGAAAACTCAAATCCTCCCACCCAAGTTAGAAATTAATGTTGGAAATGAAGAAGCAGGCTTACCTGGACTCACCGGTTGTGATATGAAGCACTAAAGCAGATCAAGGTCTGGAACACAACTACACAAGGGTGCGACCGTGAGAAGCGACGGAGAGACTTGGAGGCTGGAGTTGCAGTCGAGACAGAGTGCGAGTGTGCGACGGCTGACGGAGACTAGGTAGTGAGAGCCTGAGAGGGAGGTGACGTCAACGGCAACAACGACGACTGAGCTAGCTCACTGACACTGAGTCTGAGACTGAGAGAGTGTGAGAGTCGAGAGAGTGACTGAGTGAGACTGAGAGAGTGAATGGACGACTCACGACTGGACTTGTGTGTGTGCTGCTGATGCTGTATTTTGTTCCCCCATGGGGGAACCCATGTCCCACCCCGTTTTGAGCTGTTACTCGCTCGTTTTGGACCCGCCCATTACGGGTCCAAAACGGGCGGGTTTAAACGGGCTCCTTCCTCCGGGTCGCGGGCGGGTTGTACGAGTATGGGTTTGGTTGCTCAGCCCTATCTACGACGACGATATGTGATGGAGGAGTTTTTTTTTATTTTGCTGTTGGGTTTGATTTGAGTGTGGAAGATTTTTTGAGCTCCACTTCCATGGTTGAGTGTGGTGGAGGCGATGAGGTTAACGGTGGTGGTGGAGGCGGTGAGGTTGACGGCGATAGAGGCGATGAGGTTGAAGCTTCACTTCCATGGTTGCATTTTCAAATGAATATTTTTTAAGAATGGCATATTAGTCTTTTTACACTATAATATAAATATTAAATAAAAATAATATCACACTTCTTCCAATATACTAAACATACTTTTAACCTCACTTCTACTTCCAGTTCTAATTCCATTTCCATTTACAATTTCACTTCTAACAAAATCACTTCTGTATACCAAACATGGCATTAGTGATCGGTCACCAGTGTAGAAGCTCTCGTGACTGACAATCAGTAAGGGATAAAGGATTTTTCTTTAAAAAAAGCGAGGTAATAATGTAATTTTACAATATTTCAAAGTTACAAATTGGTGCAAAGGATCTTATTTGAGATTTTACGTATTAAAGACCCTGATTTATCTTTTTTCTATTCTTAATGTATTTTTGGGATTGTTTGTGACAACGTTTGAAAAAGCTAAATGTACGTTTAACAGTGTTTTTCCGTAAAATGAGATAATCTCTTCACATATTTACCTCGACTTGCGTAAAAGTACTTATATATCGTGTTCCCAAACGGACTCTTTATTGGATTCTCCCATTATTTATCAACTTCATTAATAATGAATGCACAATTTTTAAAGTGAGTCGCAAATAATTTCTTATTTATTTAGTTCTGTTCTATTTTTTTTTTTAATTTTCCAGTTCCCTGTTCTTGCATGTTTTAAACTCCCGGTGCCTTGTTCGAATCATATTGCGTCTTTTCGGATAAGAGGTGCTTTCTTTCATAATTTAGTTGATACAAGTAAGAGTGTATTTTTGTCTAATTTAGGTTGTGCTTGTTTGGTAATACTTATATATTACCCAAAAACACGTTTAACAGTGTTTTTCTGTAAAATAAAACAATCTCCTTCACATATTTATCACGACTTACGTAAAAATATTTTTCTGCCGTTTAGTTGAATTACCGAAGCCGACACTCGCTCAGATGACACCTAAGAACCTACCGAAACTAGGCTTCCCACTTCATCATCGATTCCCACGATAATCGAAAAAGAATCCAATCCGATTCTTTATCCCAACAAAAAAAGTAGCCGCAAAATCCAACAATTTAACCGAAATAACTAGCATTTCATTTTTCTCTCAGTCAAATCTGATTCCTTTGTTTGGGTACTTTCCCACTATTACGGCCACTGGATCCATCAGATCCCTTAGTCCACGCCATGAGTTCCGAGAACTCCGCCTCCGGTGCGGGTTCGGCCGGCGGCAGTACCTCGGCGCCAGGAAGAGACAAGCAGAAGGATAAGGCTAGAGTGAATCGCACCTCGTTGATCTTGTGGCATGCCCATCAAAACGACGCCGCTGCTGTTCGCAAGCTCCTGGAGGAGGACCGGACGCTGGTGAACGCTAGAGATTATGACAGTCGTACCCCTCTTCACGTTGCTTCTCTTCATGGTTGGGTCGATGTTGCTAAGTGCTTGATTGAATATGGTGCCGATGTCAACGCGCAGGATCGCTGGAGAAACACTGTATTGCCTTTCTTCCTAATTGAGACACATAGCTCCACCCTTTTTGGGTAATTAAGATTTCTGAACTTCATGTTTAAAGCTTTTGATTTTTCACCCGACAGCCTCTAGCGGATGCAGAAGGCGCTCAAATGCTTGTCATGGTGGAGCTTTTAAAATCTCATGGAGGCTTGTCTTTTGTAAGTTCACGTTTCTCTTTAAAGAAGGGACCATGAAAGTTTTTTTTTTGTACTTTTGCTTTGCTTGTTCTACTTCTGAATGCTATTTTGTTAAATTATGATTTATCAGCACGGAGTCTTTTGCAAATGCACTTTCTACTGATTCTCCCAAATACCTTTTCAATTTGCAGTTACGGCCTGTAGTTAGTATGGCCGCTGCGCAAACGGCGATCCATTTCGCTATCTTTTTGTCTTGTCATTATTTTTGGCATGGGCCAATATTTTGCAGGGTGATATATATTTTTACATATTAGTCGATAAGCCTCATTTCTAATTCTCAACTTCGTATTTTAGAAATTATTGAAGCGAATCATAAGTTTTCTTGTCTTGACTCCTTACTAAACAGGATAAAAGGAGGTATTTTATTTGAGTTTGGGATCGTCAAAAGATTATGTAGTGAGCAATACTAATAAAGAATTCGTAATTTTATGTTTATAGTATATAATCCTTAAAAGCTAGTTTTCCTCTTCATCCACTTGGTAAAGAGGGTTTAGATCTCAGGGGAATTCAGTAGCTAAGGTTCAAATGGGAAATAAGAAAACAATAAGGGTAAAAATATAACAAAAAAGAAAAAAAGGGGAGGAACGAGCCTTTTCCCGCACCTGAACAATTATGGACCAATCTATAAGTTTGCAGAATTAGAAGTTCTGCTTTGACCATGGAAGCTGGATAACATGGTTTTTCATATTTAATACACACGGTCATGATGTTTGGAGTCAATGACAAGCTAACATGGCTAATAAACTTAATCTAATTTTTTCTCTGTAAAAGTATTACCTTTTTTTTTCCTTTATTTGAAAAAAATGCTCAGTTTATGGTAATGAGGCCCACATCTTTTTCCAAAATTAATGGGTGGCTTCTCAAAATTATTTAACGCATTATATACTTTGATTCCAATCTGTAACTTTATGCAACATATGGATGTTTAGTCACTCTTACCCTGTCGTTGCTTCCTGAATGATTGAAGCCTTGTTCCAAGCAGTCTGAAGTTGTGGGATACGGTACTTTTATATTGGCCTTGATATTCTTGTCTTTAAGATTTTTCCTTGTCTCTTCTTTTTTGTGTGTGCATTAACCAAGGCTAAGGTGCGCAATAAGTTGCAGTTTGTTATTCATTTGTTTAATAATTTACAACTTTTAATTTCAACCATTTACTAGTAGCTTGATCTTTATGAATCTTGGTAACATAACACTGAACCTTCTGCAATTGATGGATTAGCGGCTTTTATTACTTCTGTGGGTCTTTATTCCTAATCATTGATGATACAGGGTCAAGATGGTAGCCATTATGAACAAAAGCCTGTTCCTCCTCCGCTGCCTAACAAGTGTGATTGGGAAATAGACCCTTCTGAGCTGGACTTCACAAATTCAGTTCGTATTGGAAAGGTATCTTTTAATTTTTCTATGTATCTATGACATTGAACTGTCAGGATTATGCTGAGCAATTGGGTCATTTTGACTATGTATACTGTATTTGCAAACAGTTTGGTTGCATCAGAGTTTGGTTTTTCTTGTGTTTCCTTATATATATATATATTATTATTATTATTATTATTATTATAAGAAATTTTCCCTATAATGCTTTAGGGGATAAAGTTTCATGCTATAGCTTTTGTAAGCATACTGGTTTCATGTTTTAAATTTGGCCATTTGAACTAACTTTTTGGTTGTCTTTCTATTGATTTTTCCTTGTGTGGTGATCACCAAATTGCAATAATTTCGTGCTGAAGATTATTTATGATTGATGAAAGAAACAGAGCCATTTATGAATTTTGGTTTTTTTATGCTTCTTAACATATTTGTCATCCTACTATATTAACCCTATTATTCTTTAGGAGCTAAAGTAGCATTTTATAGCTTTTGCAAACAGGCTTGGTTTCATAATTTAAATTTGGCTATTTGCCATTTGAATTACAATGTTTCGTTGTCTTTCTATTGATTTTTCATTGTCTGATGATCATTGAAGGGCAGTAATTTCGTTCTGAAGATTATTTGATTCATAAAAGAAACAGAGCCATTCTTTTTTTTAGTGTTTGTTGCTTTCACGCTTTTAATTTTGCCTCCATAACTTTATCTTTCCTCTTGCATTTTAAATTTAAGCCTTCGATGAACATTTTTGTATGAAATATGGTCTTGTAATTTTTGTATGTTTTCTGCAGGGATCTTTTGGTGAAATTTTGAAAGCACATTGGCGTGGAACACCTGTTGCTGTTAAACGCATTCTTCCATCTCTCTCAGATGATAGATTGGTGATGTAAGATTAATCCTTCTTGCTTTTTGATTCTGTGAAGACCCTTTCAAAGAACTAATTAATCTGCTTTTGGCAATTGTGTTCGTAGTTTAACTTGCTCTACTTCTAAGGAAGAGTAATCAATTCTTCATCCGTTGTGGCATGGGGGAGATGGAGACTTACTGTTATTAAGCTGACACTTTTTCTGCAATAGACTGTTTACCTGTGTTCTAGATTTTTATGTGATGTCATATGTGGCAATCACTCATCCTCTCTTTTTGGGCGGGTTTAACTTTCATTGCAGCCAGGACTTCAGGCATGAGGTTAATTTGCTAGTGAAGGTTCGACACCCTAATATAGTCCAGTTTCTTGGAGCTGTAACAAAAAAAAAGCCCCTTTTGTTAATTACTGAGTATCTAAGAGGGGTATGTGAATCAATCTATCTGCCTTGAGTTTTGCATTCTGAGTACTGCGTCTAGCTTCTGTACAATAAACTTACGCTCGGAAAGGATTGTGTCATTTGCAGGGCGATCTTCATCAGCATCTCAAGGAAAAAGGCACACTTAGTCCTTCAACTGCTGTTAACTTTGCTTTGGATATTGCCAGGTATATGTCTCACCTTTCCTCTCTTCCCCACCCCATCTTTTCCTTTCTTTTATGCCCCACGCTCCCAACCAAAAAGAAAAAAAAGACCAATACATCATGGAAGGAGGATAAAAGTCCTCCGAACAATAGATCAAAGGAAATTAGGCGCACTCGCCCCTCTAGAAACCCTTGACTCCTACCCACAGAAACAACTCTATCACTCAAAAAAATTTGGCATCATCCCTCTAGCCTTAAGACCAAAGCAGTGCGGAGAAGCTACATTCCCAAAGGATTCCATGCTCTTCTTTTCTGGTAAAGCCATTACAATGGATGGTCAAAACGGGCAGGCTGCACAAATCTATCATTCATAAATATATAAAAAAGATAATTACAGAAGGTCAATTCCAAAGCTGCTAAACAACTTTTAGATTTTGTTTGTTGAGATTTTGAACCATTTCATCCATGGCCTTTCAAAAATGTAAAAGTCATTTCCTTTTGCGTCATTCTTCATTTTCCCTATTCTAGGATCTAAATCGTTCTTCTTTTGGGAGAGAGCATGGGAAACGTTTATTGATGTGAAGAGTTGGGAAAATTAGAGAATGGAGGATGCAATATGGGGCACCCTTCCTTCCATAGCAACTTATTAAAGTGGAAGTGGAAAACAGAGAAGTTAGACGGTTGGTTATTGAATATTTGAATATCTGTCAAAGAACTCTTCTGAGGCATCTGGTGAATGTTACAAAAATCCTTTCCACAATTATTGCATCAACTTGACTCTTGTCCAAATAGGTCTAGCGTCATAGAAATAGTTTTGCAAGCAGATAGGAATTCAATAAATCAACCTAACTAAAACCAAGAGGAAGAATTATTGTATCAGCTTGACTCTCATTTTTCCCTTTCTGTCTTTGGGCTTGTTTGGGGAGGCCGTTTGCCTCCCCAAAATCCATTTTTGCACTTACCGAGACAAAACTCCTCTCAAATATTTACCTCGGAATCTGTGATCGTTCTCCCAATGGAATTCCCAAACACACCCAAATACTTTACTTACATTCCCTATGTTAGATATTTAAGATTCAAGTGCCTTCATTGTCTTCTTTCTATTTGTATTCAAACTGTGCATCCATTTAAGACTCACAACTCACTCATTTATCTCTTGGTATTATTTTCACATTTTATTCAAGAACTATATCTCACTGCCTATTCTATTTCCTTACATCAATCTAACCTGTACAATCATTTATATCACCCCTATAAATATTTCCTTTTCTTAGCTTTTATTAATATAACAACAACAACAATAAATCTTATCTTACTCGTTGGGTTGGCTACATGGATCATATGATACTATTGTGCTCTATCAATAATCAAATCTTTGGATAAATGACCAAGAGGTCGCTTTCAATAAGTTGGTTGAATGTTCTCTTCGGTCTTCCTCTATCCTCTTTTTATAGCATCGGTGCATCCAATGACCTTTGTATGTGCTCAAACCACCTCAGACGATTTTCTATTAGTTTCTCTTCAATAGATGCCACTCCAACTCTTTCTCGCATATGTATATTACAAATCTTTTTTTTATGACCACTTATCCATTTGATCATCCTCATCTTAGCAACCTTTACTTTGTGCTTGCTATCCCTTTAAAGCCTAACATTTGCCACCTTATAGCGTTATAATAGAACTTGCCTTTTACAACATATTAACTACTTTCTAATCACGTAGCTGTTCTCCAACAGCTTTAATTTGCCTCTTTTTGATGTGAAATCAGTTATGTCCCTTTCCTATTTTTTATTTATATATATTTATAAATGTTTCAACAAGAATTAGTTTAATATGCTCAAAGTATTTTATTATATATACTCCTAATATGACGTTGAACTGTTATTATTATATAACAGTATTTTATTATATATACCCAGGCAAAAACATTATTACTTCTGTCGTTGTTGTTGATCTTAATATGACGATGTTACAAAAACATTCTATTTCTTCTGACAAAATTAGCATTAGAAAATACAGAAGCCTCTGCAATCATACAGATTCGGTTTAATCTTGTTACTATGATAATGCCAATGTTGTAAATATTGTTTGCAGAGGGATGGCCTATCTTCACAATGAACCAGATGTTATAATTCATCGAGACTTAAAGCCAAGGTAAGTTGATTAGCTGTATCCTATCTAGGAAAATATGTATTTAAATATAGGTGATGACACACACACACAATCAAATCAAACGTCAAGGAATTTATTTTCTGGAAATTGAATGCATTTTTCTTTTCTCAAGAAGATAAGAATGTATGTATGGAACTACAAAATTTTTATATTCGTGTTGAGACTATTTCCTAAAATTTCAGGAACGTTCTTTTAGTCAATTCTAGTGCAGACCATTTGAAAGTTGGAGATTTTGGCTTGAGTAAGCTTATCAAGGTCAAGGATTCTCATGATGTTTACAAGATGACTGGTGAAACTGGAAGCTGTGAGTTAAATGTTCTGTAAAAAAAAATAATAATGATTATATTCAAAATTATTCTGATTATCTTCTTCTTGAGGTAACAATAGACCGCTACATGGCTCCCGAAGTTTTCAAACACAGGAGATATGATAAAAAGGTTGATGTGTTCTCCTTTGCTATGATTCTGTATGAGGTAATATTTCTTTCTTACGAAATAGATGTTTAGAGTGATATTATTTGAAGCTACTTCTAACTCATTGACTTTGACCTGGAGTAGATGCTTGAAGGGGAACCGCCTTTTGCAAGTTATGAACCTTATGATGCAGCCAAACATGTGGCAGAAGGAGACAGACCAACTATTCGTGGAAAGGGATTTACCCCTGAACTGCGACAGTGAGTCATTTCTGCCATGTGTCTATAGAGCTTGTTTGGATGTTATTCTTGAAACCTAGGTTTAGTTTTAAAACCTAGATTTTACTCTAAAATCTAAATTTTATCCAAATACTAACATTTTTCAGAAAAGCTATTTTGGATACATAATCTAGATTTTGAAAAGTTATTTTCTTGTCAAATCACACCCTCTCTCCTAATAAATTTTCTCTTTCTTACTTTTTCTTTCTTTCTCTTTCCTACCTACTTTTTACCTCGAACTCTGTAAAAGCAAATAATAACTTCCTAAACACAATCTTTTAAAACCTAGGTTTTGAAAACTAAGTTTTGCCTCGGAATCCGTAAAAGCTATTTTCCAAAACCTAGGTTTTACCTCGGAATCTGTAAAAACTATTTTGAAAAGGGCTTCCAAACAAGCCCTAAATCATTTTTTGATTTTGTATCCTTTATTGACTAAAATGCCTATTTGGCACCTGTTCCTCTCCATTTTTTTTGCTATGTTTATCATGCCTATATAATCATTATATTTAACAGTTTCTATATATTATTATTATTATTATGTTAAAACTGGAGCAGAAGGATCATGTTGTAACTTTAAAATCAGTTCATCATCTTTGATTTCATTCATATAGCATATACTCGTTTGGTCCGTAATGTTGGACCTGTTTAACTAATTTTATTAGATTAAGAAAGTTGGTTAATTATGGTAAATGTGACATTTTTTTCCAAAATATCCTTATTTAGGATGACATTTGGCTTCACCCATTGTTGTAAAAGAATCCACTACCTTGTTGAGGGAGTATTAGTAGGGTGTAGTTTTTTTTTTTTTTGGGGGGGGGGGG
>JANTPZ010013641.1:0-12543 GCA_025593235.1 Vachellia pachyceras
TTGTCTATCTCATGGCACAGAAGTGCATATAAGAGGAATTCAGTATCTCCTTTATTGTTTCAGTGAGTCAAAAACATAAAGAATGTCTTAATCTAACAATTGTTAGGTTGTCTGACAACACTTCGTTTTTCCCCAGTTAAACAACAAAGTCTAATGAAGCAATGCTTCACACAGTTGATGGCTTTGCACGGGTTTCCTTCTTACCTTTTTCTTCTTTTAGAACTTAAAATGAAATCGTCATCGTCATCACTTTCACTGGCTATTCTTTTCTTGGCTTTCACATCACCGTTCTTTGATGCCCGTTGCTGCTTTTGTGAGCTCTCAGGTTTACTTGATGGCTTCGATGGCTTAGCAGGAGTTCCCAACCGATTCTCCTTTTGCTTCCTCTGTTTCTTCTCAAATGCTCTCTTTGCTCGTTCAGGAGACAACAATCCATGTTCCATTAACCTGCAAGTTGAGGTTTATATGCCTTAATAAGTAGTTCTTTGAACAACGAACAATTATTACACTACACAGAAAAGAAATAAACAATAGAAAAAATTGGTATGATCTCCATTGGGGTGTGAACCCAGATGTTATCCACGTGAAAAGGTTCACCAAATCGCCTGCACTCAAGTTATGAAACTTCCTTTTTACATGATGGATCATCATTCTATGTTTCACGACATACAAGGTTCGGCATTAGAGTCAAATTGATGTCTTCTCCATGGCTGGGGAACATACAACTCTATAATAATGGTAGTCTCAGTCAAGCGTGAACAGGTTTAGCAGAAATACATCCACATCTTGTAAATACCAGAAACAGTGTAAGAAGCCAAACTAGTAGGACGTGAAATGCGATAGCAAGTGCAACCAAAATGTTGAGTCTTCCTGTGTTACAAATATTTCTAGCTATGCTGAAGAAGTATTAAGTTTGTGATGGCCTTTGTCCAGATGCAAAGCATCATTACTCAATCTACAGGCGATGAAGTAAAAGAAAATGACTAAACAACAAAGTCATTACATAAGAAGACATTATTCACTGCTTTGTACCGTGGAAATAAATCGCACACAGATAACGACAAACATGTTCTCGACAGACGAACACTTGTGTACAAATGAAAGGCAACTTAGGGAGCATCTAGAAGTTCTTCAGAAAAAGCCAGTGGAGAAGAGGTGTACTACAAGGTCGTTTGTTCGTTATAACAAATCTAATACTATGAAACTACTATTGAAAACCGGGCATTGGACGAAAGAAAAGACAGCAAGATTCAATAACCATGGAGGCAGTAGACCACACTTCAGGGCATTAAATTAGCAATTTTAACTTTGCTTATAAGCCACTGAGATAAAAAGTAAAAGCTTAATGATAAAAAACGAGTCAAATGGCAGAAGTTCCTGTGGTTGTCAATCCATAGGCATCTCTTAGAAAATAAAGAGGTAGTCTCATAGACAATGGATTTTTTTATCAACAAAAATGCTCCTATCTTGTAGAATTCCTTTGTTTTCATATAAGCAGCAATTAAAAGAAAACAATCGTTGCTAAATTCTTACACGGAGATGTTGGCAGGTCTCATCATCACCCATAGCAATAAAGGAAAATATTATAAAGCTAACCAAACTATTTGAAATGGCTGATGAAAATATAAAGTATAATTATCTGAGATAAATAATTCTCCAATGAAAAATTTACTGAAAGGCTCTTGTTTATCTACTAGAAGGTTGAAGTCAGATATCAGTGATGAGAAGGAAAGGAGACAATTTTTGCAATGATTTCCCCTTAATCCTGTTGATTAACCAATTAAAAGTCAAGGACAGATAAGCTAGTGGCTGTTCTTCATGCCTATTGGTTAAAGGATGATTTTTTTTAAAAAAAGAAATTTCCTTGCAATATCTTTAGATCCAGGAAGATAGACATTCTCGTTTCTCAGTTAAACAGTTGAATGAGCAGTTACTACACCGAAATGTCAATCTTTCTTCATTCATGAAAACAATGGCCAGTCTTTATGAACTCAAGGGTATGCATTGGCGAGTACTTCTAGCTTTCTTTATCCTCATACGGCCATAAGCAAGTTTTCCTCGGATAACTTGATAATTCATGGGGAGGTCCACGCACAAGCAGCCAATGTTGGAGGCTTTTGTTGATGCAAAAGCAGACTCTAGCAGCGGTTAAGAGTGAATTCTTTTGGAAAAGCAAGAACAATAATTAACATGAATGTATAAAACATTAATGAGTTCAGTTGAAACTGAGTATTTGAAACTCACCAAAATTCCGCCATTTCACTTGATGGTATCTGTTTTGATAAGGACTCGTAGAATATCCTTAGGGGTTCTTTCTGTCAACAAGAACATGAAAAACCACAAGGATGAGCAGGAGTGAATCAACATATACAGACGTTGAGTTGGAAATCGCAAGAACGGAAGAGGATGGATCGAGAACCTCTTCGGGAGGATCATGTTTCTGGCCAGGCAAACTGTAGACTTTCTTCTCTCTCACTTTGGTCGTAGTCGTCTTCGTTGCTGCTTTTGACGAAGACGATTTCGTTCTCGATTTAACCTTCACATTATTTTTGGAAAAGATTAATTGAATTGAACAAAGTTGAGGCATAACAAAAAAAAAAATTTATGGTGCTATAGTTCTACTATACAAAAACAGAAGTTAAATCCCTGAAAGACAGTTCGAATGCAAGTTCTTGTGCAAAATCATCGCATATAATTCTCGTAATAAAAAAAATTCTGAACCCCACTTTGTCGAGGCACACAACACCGAATAGGTTACCGGTCATTCTAATTTCTATCCGTCAACTAAAATCAGCTAATCAATTCAGAAGTCCAACCAGATAAAATTCAATCAAACAACACCAACCGTAAGGCCGAAAGTATCCCAAATGAATATGCAGAATAGAACAGCTCTGAACTTGAAGAATAATACCTCAGATTTCGTGACAGTGACGGATTTCATCTTCGAATCAGGTGGGTACTTGGGGGAGCTGTCAATCTTTTTCTTGTTGGATGAAGAATCGATCTTCCCCTTCGAAGAACCATCTTGGGCACTTGACTTCACCTTCACCCCAGTGATTTTGGTATCTGTAGCCATACACTCCTTTCTCCTCCCTCTTACTGATTTTGTTATAGATCCGACGGACTCTTCGTCTTGCTTGGCCCTTTCATTGAGAAATCTTCATGAGCTCTGCGTTTCTCGGCCTACCTCTCAGGGGATTAATTCTTATTCCGTAAAGTTTCACGTAAAAATATCAATTTTCTTTTCCTTTTGTTTACAGTAACGTTTAAAAGTAAAAGCAAAACCAGGTCAGGTCAGACAGTTTTGCCGGTTAATGTTTGTTTAACTACCATTTTATCACTGGCAAAAAAAAAACTGCCATTTTATCAAGCGGCGGATAACCCCATGTTTCTGGTATAATGTACCTTTCGCATAGAATTGGAGCGGGTGAAGAAAGACATATATGCCCTGGTAATTAATGTGAGTTAAGTTTAAGAGCATGAATCATATGAAGCCTAAATCGGTCTTTGTGTTGCAATTATCCATCGAAGAAGATGAGACCGAAAGCGTTTTCTAGTACTTCTGTACTTATACTGCTGTTAGGATTTGTAGCGTTAAGATGGAGGATTGATTTTGGACTCTAGCAATCGGACGGTGAGAAATTGCAAGAGCAGATATCTTCGGGTGGGGACGTTTTCCTTGGAAGCTCTTTTCAATTTTCACGCACTTTTACGTGAACGGCAATCAGAATTCAGGAACATACGTGTTAGTGATTGGAGCTTACAGCTCACTATTTTAACGGTGTTACCAACTGTCAGTCTGTCAAGCAGATTTATGTACTTTTAGTTTTGAGGCTTTTGGCTCAAATGGAATATTTTCTTAAAATATATAAATATTATATTAGAGGTTTATTTGATTATTTCACTGAAACATAGTGCTCTAAATATATATTTTTTCGATTAAGAAAATTTCCATTTTATTTATATTGAAATTCCTACTCCTATAAAATGAATTGAGTGTGAGATCTTATTTCATTTTATCCAAAATCATAAAAAGAGTTTAATGCATTAAATCTATAACAAAATTATGTGCTTTTTTTAATATTATCCTTATTAATTATACTAGATTTTATATTAATTTTTACTCTCTCTTATCGTCCTTATTAAATATGGGTGTATTTAAAAAATATTTAATATTTATTGTAACTATCAAAACATTTTATACAATAGACTAAAATTTCATAATAAAAACTTCTTATATTTTAATTATGTTAATTTTGTCATAAAGTCTCAATAACGGTACAATTGGCATAAAAGTAATATATATAATCCTTTATTGTAATCCAAAAAAAAATTCCTTCTGGTTTTATCTCTTATTCTGCTGCGTATAAATATGTGCTCAACCTACAATGAATAGCATATAGTTTTCTGTTGGAATCAAACCAAGCGCTCGCTTCTTTATTCAGCGTGACTCCTAAATACTGGGCATGTTTGTTAGAGCATTTAAAAAAGTTAAACGCACGTTCAACAGTATATTTCTGTAAAACGAAATAATCACCTTCACATATTTATCTCGTCTTATGTAAACGTATTTCTCTACCTCGTTCCAAACAGGCACACTAGTTGACAGTGCACCTATACCATAGACCGCTACAAATCCCCTAATCAAGGTAGGGCTTACTGGTCAATGCAATTTTTTGTTGGGTACAACAATACAAATTTTCATTCTCCTCTATATTCCAGAATACAAGGTGTACAGTAAGTCATGTATAATTAACCGACCTTTAATTTGTAACATGAAAACAACAAGAAGCTGTATTTTCTCTCCTGTCTTAAGCCTGTTTCTCCCGCCAACTCTTTGGATCTACCAAACCCAAGTTATAAAACTCTACATGCTAAAGTTTTCTACAAAACGATTCAGTGTCTTCTTTGGAAAAGTCTATTGTACCAAATAGAGTGAAGAATCATATGAAACAAATCATACTTCACGGGCTCATCAGCATGCCACAGGAAATGCTCTTGTACCTGTTTCACTCTCTTGTACATCTCTAAATACCTCTCTTCTGATATGGACAACAGAATATTCCTCAAATTAGGAATATCATTCTCAGTCATAATCACAGCAAAAGATTCCCAGTTCAAAACCTCAAAGAATGGAGGCACAAAGTTGTCTGATAAGATAACTGGGACACACTCACTGAGTATAGCCTCTACCACCCGAGGGCTATTAACTTCATGACCCCTTGCACAGATGCAATATTTGCTGCTCTTCATCAGCTGCAAATAGTTGGCATTGCCTCTCACATGTGGCAATGGACCAGATATTTTCATATCAGCTTCCTTGTTCTCCCAAAACTTGAGCAGAATAGGTCGAAGATAACCATGCAAACCGCCGGCAAAGAAACCTAGGATAGGTCTCTGGGAAGGAGGGTTTCCTCCAACATTTTTCAGAGGATTATGAGGTGAGATCACGTATGTTTCTGGGAGAGAAACATCCTTCCCTATCTTGAAACCTACTTCTATGTCCGCATTGCACAGGGCTCTGATGCAATTAAGCATGCGTCCACGTGTTTCTGCAGGAGCCTGAGAAATTATGCTTGTTATTCCATTCAATGACAGGTAAAAAATGCTTCAGAAAATTTCTTGATTGAATCAGAATGGTGCATGCATTCCATCTATAGTCCATAGTGACTCCTTTGGCTATGACTAGCAGTTTGGAGAGAAGCAAGCAAGAAGAAAATTGTTTAGCAATTATAATTCTGCTCATGTTATGGTTTAATATATTCTATTTAGGATAATTATGAATCGGTTTAATGTAAGGAAGCATACCCAATCATGGCAAGCAACGACGAAGTGATCTGTTCCATTTGTTCTGTTCCAGAAAGGATGTTTTGCTGCAATCACGTCCACGTAGTTTCTGATGTACTCGATTAAGTTTGAACGCTTATGTGAATTTCGTACATATAGAGTCAGCTGTAACAATCTAGAACTGAAAGGTATGTAAAATAAGTGAGCCTTTCCAGGGTCGTGAGTGACAAATTGTTTGTTTGCCTCCATCAGCTTCATGAACCATCCTTCAGAAGCATATATACCTTCCAATAAGTACTCGTGGAAAATTGGTTTTTCTCCATCCTGGTAGATGTAAACTTTGAGCATCTTCTCCATCAGTTCGTAACTCCTGCAGATACTAGGTTGATAAGTCAGCGCATATTACAGTCGCTCAAGCAGAATTTTTGGCCATCCAACCACATTGCAGTTATTAAGTTCAGAGTAAAACCTGTGCGATATAAGATGACATGCTTTTGATACCTTTTGAACATGGAGGCGTTCCTATAGATAGGTGAGTTAAATCTTGAATCATTCTCGATGATGGGGGCATTTTCAATCTCTAATCTCGCTTGCATTATTTGCTGATCAACACCTGAAGCCTTTCTTGGATTCTACCAAACACCATGAGTTAGAAATCTGATGCATAATATCAATTTACACTTGATTTTGAGCCATCAAATGTTACATACCTCTAGCCTGGATGAAGCATGACTTCGCTGCAGCAGTAATTTCATCTCTGATATTGAAATTACTTTAGATGGCCGCTTTTTTGAGGTCTTTGCAGTTGTGGGCTTATCTTTCCTGGACACTGAACCACTACCTTTTGCAAAATCTGGCTTGTCATTCTCGTTGGCTGTCTTAATAGCATCTGATTTCACAGAAGTTGCATTGGAAGGGACAGATATGGTGGGATTTATTGACTCAATTTCTGAACCTAATGATACTGATCTGCTGGTCATTGAAATCACAGGCTGTGGGGCGATTGAGGGAGGTTCAATCCCTCGTGAAGTGAAATCAATAGTGTTTACAGGTGAACTGACATCATTGGCTCTAAAATTCTTAGTGTCTGAAGCAAGCGCAGAAGAAGCAGGAGACAAAATTGAACCGCTAGCATTGTGAACCCATGAACTTCTTCTACCTTCATAGGCAACAGGGCCAGCAGGAGTAGCAGTACTTGTCATGGCTTCAAATGCGTTAATAGAGCTAGCATTTGGGCGATCATAGTTATAGTTGCCTTGTGTTTCATAATAGCCCAGTGATGTTTCTATTTGGGAATTGCTAATCTTGCGAATGGAAGGAATCAGGGACAGCATTTTACCGTATGGAAGTTCAGCATACTGAACAACTAGAACCAAAAGAGCTGTTACTCCTAATAATGTTAACAACCTTCTACTTTCAGCCTGGAAAAGAATTCTAAATCCTCGATCCATGTAACAATTGAATAAGCAACACGAAAGGATTGAATTACTCTAGCATAATCGGAAACGTTCAAAAACCTCGTGATCTAGCTACAGAATATCTTAGAAAGAGATCAGAACTACAACAATATGCGAGTATAAGTCGAATGCATCTTTTGGTTAGAGGAATTGTATCTCAGCCATGGGAATAATGAATGTCTGGAGAAATTTCAGCTGAGTTTGCTGGTGACCGAATGCGAACAAGACAAGTTCTCAACAGGAAATTAGTTTACCCTGTTCATCAATTTCGTCAAGAAGCTATAGGAAAAACACGGCAAAGAATAAACAACAATGGACAGCGAAAATGAAGATGTGTTCATACTTTCCTGGCAAAAAAGCCACGATTGCGATGAAGTTACACCATTCAAACGCCAGATGGAAAGTGGATCAAGGATCAATCATGATCAAAGTCAAACGTATTTGATGGATCGTACTCGAACCTTGTTGCGAATAAAAAAGGAACAAAAAAAACCCACATTTTTTTCACTCGTACTCAACGACGTGTTTCTAGCGCCATACTACATGGGTATGGCCCTTGACCACCGACAAAACACACTGGCTATTTTTACCCCTCGCGCGTGTGGAAATTTGTTCTGTTTTCTGAGAATGTTTTCCCCCTTTTATCATTATCCCATTGTGTCCTTGTAATTTGTAAATGAATAATTTTACATAGAATAATATATTTATTTTGGAAGTTTTTTATAATATCAGATTCAAAACAAGACATTTGGAGAAAAATTCATATTCTATAAAAATGATCTTATATTAAAGAAGGAAGTGTTTTATAATAACAAATGGGGGAAACCCTTTTGTAAAATTTTCTTTTTGGTTGACTTGAAAACTCCGTGCTTGTTTGGGAACTCCGTTGGGAGAAATGAGTTTACAGATTTCGAGACATTTTATAGATTTTGAGATGGTTTTACAGATTTCGAGATGGTTTTGTCTCGACTTACGTGTACCGTTTTGGCAACGATGTTGCCAAACAAGCACTCCATCGTTGGCATAATGGTATTTCCTTCTTTTTTGTTTAACTTTGAAAAACCCAATTTTTAATATTTTTTTAGAAAGTAACACTTAAACAAAAACTAATTGAATTAGCAGCAGAAATTTTTTTATATAATATATTAATGATTTTCGTTATTTCTTCAAAAGATGCCATTTTTGAAGTATACCTTCTGGAAGAACTTTTCCTAAATTAACAGAGTAATCGCATAAATTTACATAATTTGAAATACAATCAAGATTTCTTATACATTTGTCGTACGCCATTTATCCCACAGTTCTTGAAAGCAATTCATAACTTCACAACTTGTATCAGAAACGCCATAGGCCAAAGAATGGCCCAGAAACTGAACTTCCCCTATACTGCTAATCAACAGAGTAAAAATACAAAGAAATTTTCTTCACAAAGAAAAAAATAATTTTTATGTGCATCAAACCTCCAGAATCTGTACATGACCTGGTCCAAAAATTGCTTTTTCTACCATCAACCAAATCCATTTCTAACATCTTACTTATCTTGATGTTGCAGTGAAGACTCTGTTATACCAAATAGAATGAAGTATCATGTGAAATATATCATACTTGACAGGCTTGGCATGCCAGAGGAAATGCTGCTGCACTTTTCTGACCCTCTTCTGCATTTGAAGATACCTCTTTTCAGGTATTGAAAGGAGAATATTCTTCAAATTTGGAATATCCTTCTCCATAACAAACACTGCAAATGATTCCCAGTTCAAAACCTCAAAAAAGGGTGGCACAAAATTATCTGATAGGATCACTGGAACACATTCATATGAAATGGCCTCCACAACTCTTGGACTGTTAACTTCATAACCTTTGGCACAAATGCAGTACTTGCTGCTCTTCTTGTATTGAATGTAGTTTCTGTCTCCCTTGGACTTGGGCATCCTCCCAAATATTTTCATGTCAGGATCTTTGTTTTCCCAGTGCTTCAAAAGAATTGGCCTAACGTAACCGTGCATGCTCCCGGCGAAAAAGGCCAGGGTTGACTTTTTGGAAGCCGGTTTCCCTCCCATGCCTCTCGTCGGATTTTGAAAATTTCGGATGTTTGTCTTCCCAAACACAAAACCACCTCTTGCATCAGCATTGCACAGGGCTCTTACACACTTGGCCATCTTTTCCTTTGTCTCTCCAGGAGCCTGCAGAATGCGAGGGCCTTTTCTGTAGAAGATCAAATAGAAAACACTGAAGGTGTAGAATGATTGGCAATTCAGTAGTTTTGTTATAGTATCATCTCTAACATGCCTCCCCAATCATAGACTCTCCAATACCTCAAAAAGAATTCATTATTAGTTTTGTTATATTCTCTAACAAAAAGTCACATGAATTCAGTGTAAAGCATACCCAGTCATGGCAAGTAATGCAAAACTAAAATGTTTTGAGACTTTATTAATGCAAAACTCATTGGGATGATGATATATTTAGTTTATACAATAATGAATATATACCATGGTTGATGATATACCATGGTTGATGATATATTTTGTTACTTTTTAGGAGTTATTAATGCAAAACTAAAATGTTTATGAATGATTTTGATAAGATATGGATTTATCACATGACTTAGGGGACTTTATTGCATTTATAATAAATTTTATTTAACTATTATGTTACTTATTAGTATTAGTATTATTAACATATGAATCTGATTTAGCGTTGCAGAACCACAGACGGCAGCGTTTTGAGAGCAAAGGGAATTAAAGATTGGCGTCTGGAACAGAAAGCACGAGCGCACGGCGTCGTTTTAGGAAAAGAAGGAGCTGAAGGTTGTTGATTAACCTAAAGAGAGAAACGAAAAAAGGGGGCGGCGCGGGCTGTTCGCGAGAAAAAAGGCAGATCTGAGCAGCTGGAACAGTTTTTGAAGGCGTCACGACTGAAGGAGAGAACAAGGGAGAGCGTCGTCGCGTGCATTCTGTCAGTCTGTGTTTGCCGTCGTCTGCGTGCTGGAATGCTGAGAAGCAAGAAGCAGAACAGATTTGCGGCGGACAAGAAAGGAACAGTTTTGGCGGCGCACGGGAGCTGTTGCGAGAGGCGTCGTCTGAGCTTGACTAACGAGAGTTTTTTGGGCGCTGGAGCTGTTGCGAAGAACTGAGAGCGACGCCGACAGGAAGCTGAACGTGTGTGCGTGTGCGTGAGGCCGCGAGATCAAGTGAAGGCAGCGTTTGGCACTGCTCTAAATTCCAACATCCTCTCTTGGAATTAAATTCCTCTATGCTTTGCTCATGTGTTTCAAATATTTAATGGATAAGTAATTTGTTCTAGAATTATTTTAAATTGGATTGAGATTGAATAATACTTGATTAATAACGATTATATGTTAATTTTATTTTATGTTTTATGCTTTGATTGGTCACCATTTGTCCAATTAGATTAAACTTGAGAGAGTTCATTTAATTGTAGGACTTAGATAAAATTATGCTAGACTTGAAGTTTAGATAATCAAATGGATGGTTTGTTAGTAACATAGAGATATAGTTATTAACCTAGTATTGTCATATTAAAGTTGTTGTGTAATGATTATTTTTTTTACTGCAGCAAGAGATTGTTCATGTTAAATAGGGATATTAATTTGGTTATGACTTGAGAAAGTTTAATTAATTGCTTTTTGAACTTTATACAAACATATTATGTCATTTAATCACTAATAGAGTTATATGTATTTAATTCTCATGAATTGCATTGGTGAAAAATAATCCTAGGCTTGTCTCATCGTTAAATTAAAACTCCAATTTGTCTTTCTCATTTTATTTTAGTAGAATTTTAGAACATTATTACTCGATTGATTCGCTCAACCTAATTAATCACATAATTGCATTGACTATCTCGTTTATGTGTTAATCCTCGTATGAACGATATTTTTATACTACTTGGGATCCGTACGCATGTGGTAAGCTACAAGGTGAACAGCAAGCAACAAGAAAATGATCAGCTCCTCCAGTTCTGTTCCAAAAAGGGTGTTTGCTGGCAATCGTGTCCACATAATTATTCAGATACCGCTTCGAGTTATTGTGATTGTGTGAATCCTGTATATATAGGGTTTCTTCTAGCATTCGAGAACTGAAAGGTAAGTTAAACATGTGGACTTTCCTTGGGTCCTTAGTGACAAATCTATTACTAGCTTCCATCAATTTCATGAACCATCCTTCAGAAGCATATATTCCCCTGAGAAATGGCGTATGCATTATGGGTCTTGCTCCTTCTCTGTATACATATATTTTAAGTCTCTCTTCCATTATATCGTAGTTTCTGAAGTTTAGACAATGGCAGTATACAGTGAGAAGATTGTTCTTGTTAACTAAAATAGCACAAGATAAGACACAAATCAAAAGCTTGATATATCTGAAATTATACCAACACAAAAATTTCTTCTTATAAATACTTCCAAACCTTCAATTGGAAAAGAAAAAAAAGCATGGTAATCAAATAATACCTCTTGAACATGGAAACATTTCGATAAAGGGGAGAACAGAGACTTGGATCATTCTTTAGGATTGGTGCATTTTCAATCTCTGATCTGGCCTGCAATAGCTCTTGATCAACTGCAGAAGACCAACGAGTTCTCTGGAAACAAAATAGCAATAAAGTGTCTCATTTCTCAGACTCTATGCATCGCGAGAGGAAACGTGCCTAGAAATACTATAAAATGGTGAAAATACTGCATGCTATCAAACTAAACATGATGTGGCTTCGTCATATAGTCATTACCATAGGACGATAGGAAGCGTGGCTTTGGAGCAATAATGTGTTCATTTCAGAAATTGATAGTACTTCAGGTATTTTCATCGAAGAGCCTTTTTTCGCATTAGGCACACCAGAATTCCTGTCCTCTATATTGACTTCATTTTGGGATTGCTTGAGGTTTTGATTTTCCAAGGATCCAGTTATGTTGCCTTTCAACAATGGGGGCACAACAGTGATAGAAGAATTCTTATCCATCGTATTAGTAGTTATGCTTTGAAGTAGTAGTTATGCTGTCTTTTGAAACTGAAGGCATGCCAGAATAATTTGGTAACTCTGGAGCCGGTGTCGTGAAATTTTTGCTCACTTCAGTCGAAGGACTTACAGAAGAAGTCTGATACGTTGGTGCTATTGCAGGAAAAGGAGCAGTAGAATCAATATGTGAACTTCCAGATTTATGTTCTGACACTGATGTAATGTTTCTCTCCCCAGAACTGCTTGTCAAATTATTCACACCCAAGTTCTTGTTATAACTGTTCTGTCCATGATCTTCTCCCATTTGAGTCATTGATCCATC
>JANTPZ010013646.1:0-10431 GCA_025593235.1 Vachellia pachyceras
TGTGGATTCATATTAATATAAATATATTGATTAATTCAATTAATTATTCTTTTACCATTGAAGTGAGACCAAATCTTTGGCTCAAGTTGAAGTCCTTTGTGATTTAGCCTTGTTTTATGTAAGATTTTAGTTGGGATCCAACATCTATTGCGAAAATCAGAAGATGATATGTCTTATGCTACATAGTTAGTAAAGGAATTAAACACCGGTATCCTCCTACTACATAAGGCAATTTGATGTTGTTGGGCATTAAGTATGATTTTCCAGTAGGGATTTAAATGTTGATTTATCGTGTTGTAAGAGATTAGTGCATTCTATTATATATGGCACACATTGGTAATGGGAATCTATATGCTTATACTGCGGAAAAGTTGATGGGTTAAAATCTATTTTTGCCTCGAAAGTTATCATGTAAAAACAATGTTACTCGATAGTAGTTTGATGAGTATGTAGCCCCCGGAAGTTTTTCGAAGAGAAATTTCACCCGTGTATTATCTAGATTAGTTTTAACTGTTATTTGACCAAATATGTTGAGCCAATAGTATGTGTCATTCACATAATTTTTATTTTAGTTTAAGTACAAATTTACCTTGAAAGCCTTTAACTCATGAGTAAAATTGGCATAAAAGTTTTCAAATCATAGCAATTTCACTTTAACTATAGTCCAAGTTAAATTTACCCATTAGTTGATCAATTATGTTGATATGACACATCAATTGTCATCCACTTCATTTTTTCCAAGTTAGATTAACAAATAAGCAAAATAATTTTAAAATAAATGCATCCCATTTGAAGGATTCAAGAAAATTAAAAGGTAAAAGCCTTTTGTGCAGTTTAAAAAAAAATCAAATAGGTGCCTATTTCGGCTTCATTAGAGTACAACGCCAAAGGTTTTCAGTGGCTTTGTTCTAATAATCAATCTTCCTCGGTATGTTCTCCATCCAATAATAAAATCTTTTTCTTCATTACTCTCAAACAAATGTGAATTCCTCTTTCATCTGTCACTTCTTGTTCTTCACTATTAGCTTAACATATTATGTTAACTGATGATTAAACGCAAATAATATTTAGGATGATATTGCTACAGTTCTAAACATTCAAGTTAATATTGAATCCAAAAAACTTTTGAAACGAGATTGCTTCTGAGTGAAAGCTTTTAAGACAAATTTACACCTTAACAAAAATGATACAGATTACATGTGGACATAGCAATTTTCAAGGTTAAACTTAACATAATAATTTTCAAGGTGGCATAGTAATTTTTGGGGTAAAGTTGAAACTCTACCCAAAGTTTAAAAATATAAAAACGAAATTTATTTCAAAGTTACAATATCTAAGAATGTTTGAGAAGAATAGAAACTGAAAATGCTTACCGAAATTATAGTTATGCTCATGTTATAGTTGGACTAATAATAATTTGAGAGAATTATTTTAAAGTTCCATGCTACAAATTAATTACTTTAAGGTTCTAAGATGTTGTTAATATAGTAGTTGCTTCACTTGTCAATGATACTTCTCGACTTGTTATTAACAACATCTTAAGACCTTAGAGTAATAAATTCGTTATCGCATGACCTAAATGCAATTCTCCCTTAGAAGATACGTCCAACTACAACTAGTTTTACATAAACAGTTCTTTATTTCTTGATTGGAAGGTTAACGTTTATATTTGATTCTTCAAATTTAGTAAACTTTCAGTTTTGTTCCTTAACTTTAAAAAGTATATTTTTACTCCCTCAATTTTAACTTAGTCTCAAAAATATTAATTCAATAAGTTTAAATAAAAACTATTTAATTACATCATGACAAAGCATATTTCAATTTTCAAATACAAAAATGATTATATTGATGAATTAAAATTTAAACATAATTTGTCAATATTTAATTTTAACGGTTAGCAGCACTAAGATTAAATGATTAAAAGTGTAATTTATAAATTTAAGGGATAATCAAATTGAAATTTAATATGAATGTAAAGGATTAAATGTATACTTTAATCTAATTAGAACTACCTCCATCTAAATAAGGCCTTTTGTTTTATCTACTTTTTCTTTAGTTCTAAATGTAAAAGTTAGATAATTAATTTACTCAAATTATAGAAATTAGTTAAACTATTTATTAATAAAAAGTATGCATTGGCTTCTTTACGAGATACCTCTGTAATTATTTGTAATGAAAGCCATTCAATATAAAAAATTTAATATATGAAATCAACAGAGACAATTTAAAAAATCTTAAATTTAAATGATAAAGTAAATTTTGTTTTTATATTTAGAACCAAAGCAAATATACCATTTCAGTGGAAAAAAGTCTCAATAAACTATTATATTTTGGACTAAAAATAGTATAAATTAAAAATGATCATATAACAAGAGCCACATTGTTAATTAATTCAACCAGTTAGGCAAAAGCACTTTCCTCGAACTGATTTTTTTTTTTTGGTGAAAACCTCGAACTGAATTTTCGTCATCTAATAATTAAACTTTTTTTGCAGGCTGTTTAATTTATTGATAGAATTACCCAGAGGTCCCAAATAAGGGAATGTGTTAATGATAAGTCGAGAAGCACAATTTACAAGTGAAGCAGCTACCATTTACAACCTCTTGGGACCATTTTATAATACATTCCCTTACTTAGGACCTCTAGTTAATTCTCCCTAATTTATTTAACGCAAGCAATATATATGACATGTTTTTCACATTTTTAGTTATAAAAAGAATGACATATATGAGTAATTAATTTCAAACGCTTATATTAATGGTCAACGCTTAAGGGCTCAAAAGCTTGCATGTTAGATCACTTGCGGTCAACTTCTTGGGATGTTTTGTCTCTTCTCCATTTCTGTTTTGGGATAATTACCCAGAGGTCCCAAGTAAGGGAATGTGTTACAAAATGGTACTAAGAGGTTGTTAATGACAAGTCGAGAATTCGAAGCACAATTTACAAGTGAAGCAGCTACCATTTACAACCTCTTGGGACCATTTTGTAATACATTCCCTTACTTGGGATCTCTGGGTAATTCTCACTTCTTTTTTTTTTTTGGCCAACGTCTCTTCTCCATTTTATTCAAACTTCAACACTCTATGAATACTGTTACCTCAAATCTTAAATATAAGATTTTATTTAATTTATAGTGAAATTTTTTGACAAATTAAATTTTATATATAGAGCCATAAATAGTAATGGGTAAATATGCAATTCATATTCAGGCATGCATTAAAATCACATTATCAATATGAGAAATTTGTTGGTAGCGCTAAGTAAATTAATAATATAAGAGTTAAATAACTATTAATATGAGTATTTCAAGAAAATTAGTTATTTGTAACCAATTTGTACTAAAATACCTTTTTTATAACCATGTGTACTGTAATTACCCCTTAATAGAAACCTTCTTATTAACTGCAATCAATATAAATACTCTAAGAAAAAATTATAAATTTGGAAAGCAAAATGGACTTATATTTTGAGGAATCACTATGTGGTCCTAATAAAAAGATTTAATTACCAAAAATTCTTAATGATAAGTGAGGGGTATAAATTTGTTATTGTTGTTATTTTTATTTGGTGACAAAAGGAGCGAAGCTCAGTCTCTAATATCTCAATACTCTACGAGGGAATTCCACACCAGCAAGATCTTCCTGCAGAATTTCTTCTATACCCCTTGGGGGTTAAATTTATTATTATTTAACATGTTATTATGCATGAATTGTTTTTACATTTATGGATCGTTAAATATCTTCTTTAGGACCTTATAGTAATTTCCCATTATATTTAAGACTAAAATAAATCTCTTATCCAGCTCTTATAATTAGGACAAAAAGTATGAATCCTCTTTGAACTATGAAACATGTGTCATGAACTCTTAAAATCCAACTAAAAACTCTTTAGATATACTACCCTCAAACCTTAACATAAGAGATGATTGAATTTTTTGGATAAGCTAAAAAAGCTGAATAAACTACTTAATTATAACATATATAATGAAGTACTCATATCATAATTGGAGAAAAATGATAAATGTATCAGTTAATTAGCTTCATTAATATTTCAAAAAAGTTAACTGACTTTTATATTAAACATGTGTGTCAGCTGTCATGTAGAATATATAACAAGCCTTATTGTTTTGGGTCATTCTGCATGGATGATGCATGAGAAAATAGTCTACTATTTCAAAATAGTTTACCACTATATTTAGAATTTTGGTTTGTGAAAGATACATACAATCTTTAGGGCTCGTTTGGAAGTCCTTTTGAGAATATTTTTACGAATTATGAGGTAAAACTTAGGTATTGGAGAATAACTTTTACGGATTTTGAGGAAAAATTTAGGGTTTGAAAAGGTGATTGTGTTTGGGAAGTTTTTGCTTTTATAGATTCCGAGGCAAAAAGTAGTTAGGAAAGATGAAAGAAAAAGAAAGAAAAAGTAGGAAAGAGAAAATTTATCAGGAGAGATGGTGTGATTTGATAAGAAAATAGCTTTTTCAAAGCCTAGGTTTCAAACCAATGTTTTGTATCCAAAATTGCTTTTCCAAAAAATGTGAGTACTTGGACAAAACCTAGATTTTTGAGTAAAACTTAGGTTTTAAAACCAAACCTAGATTTTGTGAAGTGAAACCAAACAAGCTCTATTGTAAAATCTTTACTCAATTATGAAAGCAAACCCTGTCTCCTCATACATTGCATGCATACAAAAAAAAAAAAAACTTATGGAACCTCTTGTGTTTAAAATCGCTAGTTGGTAATTCCTAAAATAAAAGAAGTGGTAAAAGAGCATTAAAAAAAACTTATGGCAAGGCTATACATATATATTTTCTAACTAAAAAAAGGATTATTGTTATTATTTATTTATTTATTTATTTTTTTGGGGGTTGGTGGAGCTAATGAAGAAATGATATTTGCTTTATGTAAACAAACACAACACATAGAATGGTAAGGTTATGTCAAACCACTAATATGGTATGTGTCACAAATTGCAGGCACCACCACTAAGTTATTTAGTTTCCCCAATAAAAAAGACACAATTTGTCTAATCGTGCAACCACATGTTTTGGTCTCTAAGGTAATAACATGTCTAGTTTATAGCAAACATTCATATGAGTTGGATTTCAAATGCTTAAAATGCTTATAAAAGTACTTACATATCGCCTACCGATAAGATCTTTGGACTCACTAGAGTCAGTACATGTTTCCGGGCTCAGAGAATGCTTACAAATGTACTTACATATCACTTAAAAAGTCCTTGGGCTCACCAAGGCTAGAGTATACCTCCAGGTTTAAAGAGTACTAACAGAGATAGATATTTACATATCACCCATGCATCAATGAGGTCCTTACATTAGTAGGTAGATTTGAACTCACAACCATGTGGGTCGTGAGACAGTTCTTTACCAGTCTGACCCATATTTATTTTTGTTATTTTATCAATAATATAATTCTTTATTTATTACACCAAATAACTATTAGTTGGTCAATATATAATAAATCATAATTAATTAACATTCAGCAAAGTCTTCTGATAAATGGGTTGCTCAGATTATACGGTCAAAGGTGTATATATGTAAGTGACATGAAGTTTCCATCCATTGAGACTTTATTTTATTGTGAGATAATTACAAATAACTAACCACATGTTAAACACGCTAGATTAAAAGGAGCAAATTAAAATTAAATTACTTATTAATTGTATGAGGAAATAATTATGCTGGTTGCTTATGGTTTTTAATTAACTACTTGACCAATTGCACCACGCATGTGCTTTTTAATGACTAAGTTTTTTTTTTCATTTTCGTTTCACGTGTGTGGTCAAGTTATTTAATTCATAAAAATGATGAGAACTAAGAATGAGACTTCAAATTTAGAATATATTCACTCAATATACTATCTTCGGTTCTTAATATAAAATCCAGTTGACTAATCTGGATAGATTAATGAAAATAAAATAAATTTCTTATTTTTTAACGTATATTACATATTCCTCTAAAATACTTATGTGCATCATTAAATTATATATCAATAGTAAGTGGTCTCATAGCCGTAAAGAGAATAACCATATTTAAGTTCTAGAAAGTTAGGAGAGGCGAAATTCCTTTACACTCTAAGCCTCGGAAGGGGGAACCCTTTATCAAATAAAAAATATTATATATTAATTTATAAGTCATGTAAATTACTAGTTAAAAATAATAAATATAAATAATTTAACTTATTTATATAGGTTCATTAATTTTCTTAAATTAGTATACTGGATCTTTGTCAAGGAGTAGAGGTAGTGGTATTTTGATCCCATTATGGATATATGAAGGGTGTCTATATATGTGTGTTTATATATATATATATATATATATATCTTACAAGATATGTTTGTTAAGAGGCTTATGTTGACTATGACCTTATTCATTGACTTCAATGGCTGAACGATTAAGCACAATTCTAGGCAACTTCAATGTTATTTTTTGTACTTTATCATATTGATAATATAAATCATTTTAACCAATTCATTATAACTAAAAAAAATGGTAGTTGACTCATTAAATTTGTTTGAAATTGAAATGATTTTTTAACTTTACCTATAGGAGTTAAATATCATTTTTTCTCCGGAAGTTTTCGCAAAGTATCACTGAACACTCATAATTTTTGGGTGCAATGTTTTTATATTTTCAGAGCAAAATTGAACCTATTTCAAACTTTTAGGGTGGCATTGCACCAAAAAAAAACTTTTGGGTGTCTGGTGATATTTTACGAAAACTTCTAGAGCAAAATGGTCCTTAACCGTACCCATATTAAATGTACGTTTGGAGAGGAGAACAAAGGGGCTACATTTAAACATCAATTATAGCGGTGAAGAGTTGATAAACATGTATTAATTACTCTCCAAACGACTTAATTGTAGACCAAAGTTTTCTTGTAGAAGTAACTTGTATAATTACTCCACTAGTTCTAAATATAAGAAATATGGTAATTGGGTGGCTGGTGGAAAAAATATTTAAGGAATAAGGAGCATGCTTTGGTCTAAGTGTAGTATTTGCATTGTGTTTCAAATTTGTTAATTCGTTTCTTAAATTATTGCAAGTGTTAAAGGGTTTTCATTAAGGAGAAAACTTAGATCAAGTTCTTAATATTTATTGTGTCAAGTTATCCAATTAGAGCTGGGAAACGGGTTGACCCGCCGGCCCGCGGGCTGTACAGCCTCGGGCTGTGCAGCCCGCCATCTCACGGGCTGCCAAAATGGCAGCCCGGGCCCGCAGTGGCGGGTTGGCGGGCCAGCCCACCACTTTTTTCTTTTTTTTCTTTTATTTTTTTAAAATTTTTTTGATTTTTTTAAAAAATAAAAAAATTTTTACATAAAATTTATCAAGCCCATTTGATTTTTCGGAAAAAATACAATACATCTCTGAAAAATATAATCAACAATATTTTAAAATACAAAAACATAATACATAATAAAAAATCTTCAAAGTAAGTATGTATTTAAGATGAAATAATAATGTTTAAAACTATATTTGAAGCTATTGAAACCTTATTTTCTTCCCACAAATAAATATAAAAAGTTTTTTTAAAAAAATAAAAAAAAAAAGTAAAAAAAAGCGGGCTGGCCCGTTTTTTGGGCGGCCCGAACCTGCCTGAGCCCGCGGGTTGGTGGGCTCAACCCATATTCCCAGCTCTATATCCAATAATCAAAATGGACACTTATTCTGTTTCTTTCACATGGATTTAAAATTAAATTATAATATATGAAAATCAGGGTACATATTCATATGTGACTTGGATAATTTAACGTAATAAATACATGAAAACTTAACCTAAGTATGATCCTTTCATTAATTAAGTAATTTCTAATGTTAGTCCTTAAATAGATTGTTTTAGTAAAACAATACACATTTCTTGCAAAAAAAAAAACGAAGTGTTAATCCAAGAATATACGGTTAAATTAGTTATACGGTTACTTTTTTATATTTAAAATCAAATTGAGTATTTGGCATCTAATACTGTCAAGTCAAATTTAAGTATTATTGAATTTACTTTAACTATGATAGCTTTCATTGATTTTATTTATAAGGAATGAAGTCTTTTACACTCAATCAAACCACCATTTTAAAAAGTTGTTTTATTAGTAAGGATCATTGACCCGTAGTGTATAATCCAAGAATATAGATATCCTATACGGATCATTGGTCCGTTTGGGAACACGGTAGAGAAGTACTTTTACGCAAGTCGAGGTAAATATGTGAAGGAGATTGTCTCGTTTTACGGAAAACACTGTTGAACGTGTTTTTGGAAGTATAAACGCTCCCCCAAATATAGCCACTATCAATTCAAATTCAAGTATTATTATGTTTAATTAATGTCAGTATTGTTGTAAATGCTCTTTTTTTAAGTGTTTAGATTCATGTTTAACTTATAGTGAGCATCTAAATCCTAATTAAACTAATTATTTTAGAAAAATCAAAGAAATTAATTTTAGAAATAATGAAACGGGAAGAATGAGGGGGTAATTAAGTAATTAATTAGACATGTAATTAAGATGTGAGGGGGTTAATTTTTTTTTCTTGATACAAAAAAGTTTAGGTGGGTTCGGCACCGGTCCCCCACCAAGGCCAGGGCCTGGCCCCATGACTCTTTGAGCACTTACAAGGGACTTACGAGATCGTCTACCAAAGGAGTCCTCACGACGGCAGAGGGAATCGAACCCACCTCCTTGTGGGAGTTGGATCCATTCTTTACTATCTGTGCCAAGCTTCTTTGGCGTGAGGGGGTTAATTATTACATAGGGGAAGGACCACCTGGTTAAGGTTAGGTCACATGATTGCCCAAGCCCATAAAATTGGTCAGGTGGATATCAGACTTCGCCCAGCTTCAAACGTCAACACGTGGCACTGTTACAATTGAAAAAGAAAAAATACCGTCAGGGAATTCCCCTCTCGCATTTTAAGGATGCTCCTGCATTTCCCCCACTATGACTTTGATGCTATGCATCTCACCTTCCACTTTTTTTATTTTATATAAAAAATTTAAGTGAGTTAAAGTCTCAAGATTTATAGAGTTAAAATATACATTTATTTGCGTACATATGTAGAGTTAAAATATACATTTATTTGCGTACATAAAATATACATTTTAAAATATAAAAAGTTTAAGTGAGTTAAGTCTTGAGAGTACATATATAGATACTTACGGGTCGTCTACCAACAATGTATGTTTTGAGAATATATTAGGAGAAAAGGGTTTACAGATTTTGAGAAGAATTTACGGAATTCAAGAAGAATTTACGGATTTCAAAATGTTTTTTATCTTGACTTACAGAAAGATTTCCTAAACATGTACAATATCTTAATATTAGGATGTAAATTTATTTGCCAACCCATTCTTTATTAACTAGAGCTGGTTTGATAACCACTTTTGAAACCTATATTTGGTTTCAAAACCTAGGTTTTACCTTAAAACTGAGGTTTTGTCCAAGCAAAATTTTTTTTCCCAAAAGCTATTTTAGTTACAAAACCTCAGTTTGAAACCTAGGTTTTCTCTTTCCTACTTTTTCCTCTTTCCTACCTTTTCTCTCTTTATCTTTCTTACTTTCCTCTTTCATACCACTTTTTTGCTTCGGAATCCGTAAAAGCTAATAACTTCCCAAACATAAGAGCTTGTTTGGGAACCAGGTTTGAAACCTAGGTTTCACAGATTTCGAGGTAAAATCTAGGTTTTGAAAAGTGATTTATGTATGGGAAGTTATAACTTTTACGGATTCCGAGGCAAAAAAAGTGGGTAGGAAAGATGAAAGTAAGAAAGAGAAAGAAAGAAAAAGTAGGAAAGAGAAAAGAGGAAAAAGTAGGAAAGAGAAAATAGGAAAGAGAAAGCCTAGGTTTCAAACTGAGGTTTTGTAATCTAGGTTTTGAAACCTAAATGCCAAAATCACTTTTTAAAATCTAGGTTTTGCCTCGGAATCTGTAAAAGCTATTTTCCAAAATCTATTCTCCAAAACCTAAGTCTTGCCTCGGAATCTGTAAAAGCTATTTTCAACCGTACATCCAAACAAGCTCTGAATCAATCTTTGGTGGGTCCCCCTCCCCTTGGTTTACCTTACCACCCACCTTCCTCCCTCCACCGTTGGATCCTCATCAACCCTTTCACCCATTCCACCCTTCTAGCTGGATGAAAAAGACACACAACACACTCTCTCTCTCACACGCAAACAGTTTCTCATACACAAATATCACATAATTATCACATATTGCTCTCTTTGGTATATATAGACGCCCAGGCGTACGTAGCAACCCAAAACCAGAAAACCAGATTTTAATTTTGTGTGAGAGAGAAAGATAGGAGAGGGAGGGAGATCTAGAGAGAGATGGGAAGAGGAAGAGTGGAGTTGAAGAGAATTGAGAACAAGATCAACAGGCAGGTGACCTTTGCGAAGCGAAGGAACGGTCTTTTGAAG
>JANTPZ010013648.1:0-19941 GCA_025593235.1 Vachellia pachyceras
GAAGGCCTTATTGTGTTGTAGAAGGTTTCACGGGGTGAAGCATTGTATAGAGATTTACTGTGAAGAACTCTTCAAATGGGTGAATGCAAGATCTTTGGCAAGGGTAGAGTGGCAAGTTGCTACCATAACGAAAGAAATTCTTCTAAAGATTGAGGATGAGCCAGGAGCGGAATTTTCCTTTGTTGCTTGACAAGGGAATAATGCTACTAACTTATTGCTAGCTATTAGAAGAAGAGGGATGGATCCCAATGGGTAGCTGAATGCAACACCAACCCTCTTAGCTGAATTATTAATGGTTGACTCCATTGGAGGAGGAGAACTGAGCAAGGAATAATGGGCAAGAAGGCATTGGTTAACATATGTAGACTTAGGAAAGCTTCTATGGTTATTTGTTTGTGTAAGTTTTTTTTGTTCTTAATGTGTATTTGTGTGTTAGATTGCATAATTAGGACTGAATGGTTTTATTGTGAGTTGTGTGTTAGGTTGTATGCTAGGATTTGCTTGAGTTTTTTTTATTGTTTTGGCTATTAATGTGTATTTTGAATTGTTTTTGTGATTAATAAAATTAACTCTTTTTAATAAAAAAAATCAACACATTAAAAATACTTTAGGGACTTGGAAGCATATGAAAAATACTGTAGGCATTGGATGCACCACAAAATGCTTTAGATGCTGGATGCATGTAAGAAAATACTTCAGGGCACTGGATGTACTCTAACCCTTTTTAGCTGATTTATTTATCTATTTTTCAAATAAAATACAATTAAAAATGATAATGTGATGGGATATAAAACTATCAAACATGGAAGAAGAAAAAGACTCACACTTGGGTTTTCCTCCACAAGGAAGGCCCCTTTTCAAGCAAGTACGGCTGCAAGGTGAATAAAATTAAGTTGCAACAAGTGAATCAAAAGTGCAGAATAATTGAAATAGGACAACCATAATCATAGTCTTACGAGGTGTTTGCTGAAGATGACATGCTCGAAGCCAAGTTCCTGTGACACAAAAAAAAGCTTAGAGTTTGTTGAATAATGCTTTTAAGAAAAATTTAAAAAGTTATTTTTTTACGAGGGAAAGGGAAAGGAGCTTACACATTATTGTATTGACAAGCAGGTGCATCGGTCTCTGAAAACTTGTTGTAAGATAGGTCACTGGAAGAGAAATTAGTGTGAGATTATGCTTGTAATTTTGTTTTCTTATTCCATGATTTTCTTTACTCCCTTTGGGTCTAAATGTTGGAGGTACTAAGATTTGTTTTAGTCTTAAATATAAAATTTTGAGATTTGTTTTAGTCTTAAATATAAAATTTTGATTCACTTTCTCTCTTAAATTAATAATATTTTTAATAAAATATTACTATTGATTGCATATATTAAGCAAAAACTTTTCATATATGATAGTCTCTATTGCGATTTGCACATGATTAATGAAGGACATATTAGGAAAATCAATTCTATTTTTTTTACCAACAATTGATACAACTAACTTCTTTTTAATATTCGTAAATTAATTATTTAGCTTTCATATTTATCTATTATTACATATAATTTATATGGGTTGAATGGGTTCTTCAGTTATTTATTTAAACTTTGAAAGCCTATGGATAAAGCAATTATAGGTGGGGAAGAAGTTTTTGCAAGTGTTTAGAGTGAATTACAATTTCATTTTATTATAAAATCCGCCGGCTTGAATTGGCTTGTAGTCATCTTGAACTATTAAGATAGTTTAATCAAACGTTGTGGAAGTAAAAGACTGTCTAGACAAATTTTGAATTTAAACAACTTAATTATACATACAAATGAAATGGATTAATTAAAAATGATGATAGATTTAAGGGTTATAGAAATTTTTTTCACATGATTTACAATAATTAATTTTAAATAATAATATCATTGAACTATAGCATTGATAAAATTAAAATAAAAAAACAATGTACTCACAAATGATCATATTTATCTTGCAGTATCCATTCAGGAATTTTTCCACTTAAAGAATTTTCAGTTAGAAACCTGCATGTATGTTTAATAAAGATCAATTAGAAAGGGTAATTAAGTCTTAAGAAATGAAGTTATATCTTATCACACATGATGTTTCCTTACATGTACATTTGCATTGGACTGATAAGGTCACTTATATTATTTGGGATTTCACCTGTCAACTTGTTGAAACTCAAATCTCTGAAATTTAACATACGTAACATAAATATTACTTTATAAACATAACTGAAAAATATAAGAACAAGTTGATTTTTCTAAATAAGAAGTTAAGAAAGTTTAATACACTGTTTTAAATCTTTTATATTTATCATTTCTCTCCAAATAAATTAATTAGACTTGTAAAATAATATATAATACAATTATGCATATAAATAAATATTTTAAGGTAATGTATTTAACTTTCTTAATATATTGGGCCCGTTTGGGAAAACGGTGAGATAAGTAACTTATTCCTACAAGTACCTATGGAGAAGTGCGATTGGAAAATAAGTCAGATTGTAAAAGTGATTTGTGTTTGGGAAAACGGTGAAGAAGTGACTTATTTGTAGAAGTGAATGCGTTTGGGAACACTTAAAATAAGTGACTTATTTGTAGAAGTGAATATGTTTGGAAACACTACTGCAGATAAGTAGCTTTTACTTGAAATTAAAATTAAAAATATGAACCATAAAGATTAAATTAAAATTAAATATGATGCAATTTTTAAACTGTTTTTCTCACTTTCTAAATCTTTTGAAAAATGCTACATTTTATCATCATATTTTTGCCATTCATAATTTTTTTAATCGAATTAATCTCTAGTATTGTCTTCTCAATATTTTATTGATATGACTAAATATTCTATACTCCTGATTTCATTCTATATATACAGTTCATGTTAGTCGGAGATTTAAATATAGGATAAAAAATTAATTTACCTAAATGAAATTGTTTGTGTAAATTATCCTCATTCCTATACTTGTATTATAACTGTTTATTTTTAAACTTGTCTGCTTCCACTGCCCCATCTCCGGCGCTACTCCTCTGCTTCGACTGGTTTTACGGTCACATCATTTTGCCGGCTCCTTCGTCTTCAAGTTCTCTTCTTCAAGGTTTGAAGCTTGTCTGGTCACGTCTCTGTCTCTTACTCACTCGTCACTTCCTTCCCCTTCTCCGTCGCTTCAGCACCAGGTGTCAAAAACTCCTCCCCTTCGTCCGTCAACAGCCCTCGCTATATGACAGATTCCGCGGCCTCCTTCTCGTGCTCTCGTGGTTGCAGCTCAAGCTTTCCCTCCACTGATGCTTCTCTCTCTCGAGCCAAGACACCCACGCCGTCGAAAAGTTTCAGCTTTATCGCTGGTTCGTTGCAGAAAACGGCCGACGCACAGCTTTGTGATTTCAGTTCCTCACAGCGACACTCTCACGCTTCAGAACTGTTGCATCTACAGTGGATCTACAGTGGATAAGCAGGGTTCAAAAGCTTCGATCTGGAGCTTCTTCTCACAAGTAACTTCTGGCTTAAAGCTCCTTATCGTCAAAATCGTTGCCAAACGGGCCACTTTCATCTACAGTGGATTTTTTGAGCTTCTGACACTGTTGGCTGGGCTTATAGGGGAGAAAACGCTTTCACAAACACACTGATTAAAAAAGTCATTTGGTGCCATAGGTGGCATTAATAGTAATATTGGTAATATATAGGCAATAATATATATAAGTAGCTATCTGATCTCTAAATTAAAGTCAAATTGAGGACATTGTTTAGATGATTCAGGATTAGCAATAGATGAGGATGAAGTAACTTACAGAACAGATAAGTTTTTCATTTTACCAATGTAATTTGGAATTGAATCATGGATGGAACAATTTCTCAACATCCTGATAGTATGAAAAAAAAAATTGATTGAAAAAGAGAAGAAGAAGAAGCTCATATTGCAATTAACAAATTTTCACCTCATTGTTAAATTCTTACAGGTATTCCAAGGATGTCAAATTCTCCAAATTGGGAAATCTCATTGTGGCTGGTCCATGCAAGTCAGATATAAGCCTGAATTATAAATAACAAAAAAAGTCATCATTAATTGATAGGAAAAATTTTATTTTGTTAAATAGCGCGAGTTGGATTACTTCTCGTATCCTATTTATACAGTATTTATATGACAGAAAAAATGCTTTATTTAATTATTTTATAAGCCATCTCATTAATTTTTATGTATATATAATTTTGATCTCATATGTTATAATTGATATTAAATAGGAATAAAATTGAAAAATTATTGAATTTCAAGACAAAATTATTAAAGTTTAAGCTCTCCTTAGTTTGTGTAAAACATGTTAGAAGTAACTTATAAATAAAATCATATTAGTATAACAAGCACTCACAGATATTGCAATTTTGTTAATTGAGATAAAGTTGTAGGAATGGGACCTTCCAAAGCTGTTCCTCTTAAAAACCTGCCCAAAAAAGTATTTAGAGGATAAAGAGTGGCAAATAAAATAAAAGAAACACTTCAAACAGGCCTAGTCTATATAAAATTTTTATTTAATTTGTTAATTACTGCATTTATTGTAGGGAAAATCCCACAAACTACCCTCAAAGAATATAAAAAAAAAATAAATGAGGGATTTAAATATACAAAAATTCCAAAGCAAACTCGAAGCTATGAAAATATTATAAAATATATTTATTTACCATTTCTTTCTTGAAATATATGTGAATTTCGTTACCAATGCACTTTTTTGGAAGACCTCACTGCACTCTAATTCACACATATACAAACTAAAACTTTAAGAATTTTCAAAATTGAAAGTTGATGTAAATTCAAAATATGAGATATATATATATATATATATTAAAAAAAGGTAAAATTACGATGATAGAGTTGCATTAGACTCACACTTCACGAAGTTCGATCCAATTCCCAATAAAATTTGGTAATTTTCCTCTTATGTTGCTTCCATCCAATGCACTGTGAAAATGTTAGGAGGGAGATTTTGGAATTTAAGAATATCAACGCAACATAAAACTAAAAGAAATAACTAAATCATATTATAACACTCACATAAGTTCTAATTTCTTCAGATTGCCATAACTTTCAGGTATTGTCCCTGAGAAATTATTTCCAGCAAGATCCCTGCAAATTCCAAATTCTTATAAATAGAAGAAGACATTTATCCAAAAGCAATATGAAAATCTATCCATAACAAGACTAATAATTTGTTGGTCACAATGCAACTAATATAAGATTTAAAAAACAATCATTTATGCATAAAATATTCTTACAACTTGCGCAATTGCTTCAATTTTCCGAGACTAGAAGGAAGAGTTCCTTCTAACAGATTATCTGCTAATGTTCTTGAAGGGGAAAAAAAAAAGCAAAACGATGAAACCATATTTCTCAATACAACAGTAACTTCCATAAATTAAAAGTGTAATGATTTACACTTACAGGCCTTCCAAAGTTGTAATTTCACCAATTTCGTTAGGAATTGTGCCAGTGATTAGGTTAGCCCTTAGGCTTCTGAAACATAATCTTCAAGAGATGAATAATGCAAATGGTGAAATAGTTCAAGCTTGCATGAACGTACATATATACTTTTTTATCACTTACAATGCAACAAGAGGGGTTCTGGCAAAGCTCCTTGGGATTGATCCATTTAGATAATTGCGATACAAATTACTGCGATGTATAAAAGTTACATTTCAGATTAAGAATCCCACATGAATTTCAACCAGAGTACGTTTACATACATACACATATATTAGGTTAAATGATACGTTTAGTCTTCCAAGTTTATATTTTGTTTTATAATGATATCTTAAGTTTAAAAAATGTACTTTTTAATTAGTAGTTTAATTTTAACACATTTAGTTTCATTTAATGGAAAGCACCAACCCAACAAAATTTAAACAGTGATAGTTTTGTAATTAAATGCTGTCAAAATATGTTTAGATAATAATTCTTTAGTAGAATCATTTGTATATTTTAAAATTTAATTATGTTTTATCAACATTAATTGCAGAATCACAATTTAAATTTTTAAGTAATCAACATTTTTAATGAAACTGACGATGTTAAGATTAAATAAGTAAAAATAAATTTTTTTAAAATTAATGCATCAATATGAAATAAAATATAAACTTATATGACTAAACATATAATTTAGCACATACATATATACACATTTTTTATAAACCAATAACATAAAGCTAAATAAAATTCATTACTTACAGTTTTTGCAAATGGGTGAGGTACCCAAACTCATTTGGTAATAATCCAGATAGATTGAGGCCTATCATAACACTGTTGTAGAAAGAAAACATATTGTTAAACTATTTACACACAGATATATATATATAGTTAAATCTTAAAATAAATTGTTATATTTCGAACCATAGATGTTTTTTGAATTTACACAGATGCACTTACATATTTGTGACATGGCAAACAGTTCCATTGGAGAAACTGCAATTGCACGTTACGTTCCTTATGATGTCATTCTCTTCATCAATGGTCTCATTTTTGAAGCCTCCATCGATACAAGAATGAGGGGTCACATTCCAATTCAAATTCTCTATCTTTGATGATATTGCTTTTAGAACTTTTACTGTAACAACAAAAAATCAGTTCTTGTTTTACAATATCATTCACCGTAAGGTAAGAACATCGTATTTGTATTTTATGTTCATGGACGTCTCAAACTTTTTTTTGTTTGGCTGAAGAACATGAATTTTTCTATAACAGGCAATCACACTCGAAACACAAGCAAATACTAAATATGACCACCTCTACAAGTAGAATTCGAATAATAGTTTATACAAATAGCACCGGTACTGCCCAAATATGAATGAAAAGAAAGTCACGTTTTCCCACTACTTGGTGTATGTTTGGAATTAATTTATTTTGATTTTTTTACTGTAGGAGTTAAATACAACTATTTTAATCCTTAATATAAGACTTGATTAACTTTTTATAGGGAAATTAAGGGAGTCAAAGTCATTACTTGCATAACTTATAAAATGATATATAATATAATAATATATATAAATAAATATTTTTAACTTATATATTTAAATTCATCAATCTCGTAAAAAAATCCACTCACTATCATAGTAAGTAGTGGCTACGTAATTATAAAATATAGGTTATTATAATAAATAATAAGTAATAGATAAAAAAGATAATTTTCTAACAATTCTATGCACGTAGAAGATATGATTAAGCCTTATCCAAGTGTCTGACAACCAACTAAGTTGCTAAAAAAAATCATTTAGATACTATTATAATTTATCTGTATATAATAGAAACATTTAAAAAATCTCATTCTTTATACCAGTAATATTATAATTGATTACTTAGTTCTTTGAATACAATATAGTTTTCGTTAAAAAACTTAACTTCGTAAACGAGAAGAAGCTTTTAACTATTTTATAAAATTAGAGGAGTGATCATTGGATCTAAACATAAAATTAAAGGACTAAAAATCAGCAACAAATAAAACAATAAAACTAAAGCAGTTATATTGTTTTTTTCACAATGCTTGTTCAAGAAGAGGAAAGGGTCAACCATCACCTTGACCCCTTTCTTTTGTGTAAATTTCTGTAAACAGTAAAAAAAGGAGCTAGCTAGGAACCCCATGGATAACTGAAGGAATTAATGAAAGAACAGTATATGCATAATGCTAAATACGAAAGAAAGAGAAAAAAAGTTATGTGAGAAACCTTCATCATCTGGTATGATTTGAGCATTAATGGATCCATAATACATGAAAGCGTTCAAAGCAAAGCACCCAAATATGAAAAGATAGAAAATTTTAGATCTTGAAATCACAAACTCCATTTATGCTGTTGCAGAGTTTGCAGAAAATAACTTTGAGAGGAAGTGAAGGAAGAAGGAGAATAAGATAATATAAGAAGACGAAAGAGGGAAGAAGTATGTAGAGAAAAGAAAAGCTAAGGCAATAAAAGTTAAGTCCATGTGTTTGCTAAGATTTTTGCCTTTTTGCTTTTCAACATATAATTTATTGTTTTGAATATGCGTAACTTTCTAACTTTTTTATTTTTAAATAAATTTAATGAATAAACATTTCTAACTGAGAAAAAGACAAAAAAAAGACATGGACAGAAGAAGAAGAAGAAGAGATAGGGTTAATTAAGGAGTAATGACACTAATCAAAAAGTTATTTTTTCCAAAAAGTGGTATGGATTATTGTCAAGCGGGTAATATCAGTATAAATTTGTCGGCAAAAAAAATATAAATTTAGGATTTTTGATTTGTACTTAAAAGTAAAAGTCCACTTAATTGAGTCGATTATTTTAAATAAATTATTTAATTTTAGCCATGTGTTCCGGTCTCCTTAAAATATCTACGTGCAACCTTATATATTTATATTACATATCAGTTTGTAAATTAAGTAAATCATTTAAAATGGGGTAAATATGAAAGATAAAATGGATTAAATTCAAGATAGAATGAATAATTGTTTATTATAATAAATTTTTTGAAAAATAATTATTATAACTTATTTTATTTAGATTTCATATTTATCAAGTAAAATGTTTTCAAAAATCTAAAATGGAAATTATATGAAATGTGAAGTTGCCAAGAGTTTATAACCTATATGGCACACCCTACACTTCCTCCCGTCTCATATGGAGGGATGTTAAATTGTCTAAATAATAAAAACAAAAAAGAAATTAAATTATCTCTTATTCATGATAAGCTATGCTTATCAATCATGTAACAAACCATGAATCACTTTCTTTTCTTTAATCTTCTTTCTCCGTGCCTTTAAAAAAAAGAAGTGGGAAAAAGAGGTATGACGATTACTTTAGTGGAACATGTGTAAAGCAACATGTTTAACTTTGAAGATATCAAACCTGAACACTATGGCCAATGGCGCATTATGATTGAACCAATCTCAAAGTGAATCAATAATGCTTGAATGATTTTTTTTAATTATATTTCACATTACTAAATTTTTCTTATGAATTGGGACAGTGTACACTATTTAGGGATAAAGTTAAAAATTTGTTAAACTTTAAGGTATAATTAACGGAGTTTAAGATTTTTTATTGACAAATATGAAATTTTAACAGATTTCATTGTAAATTAATCATTAGCTTTGCTTATTTTGTTTAGAACTTGATGTATAGTAAGAGCAAGAGGAGAGAACTGGAATTCAACAACTTGCATTAGGTAATTGGTGCATGCAAAAGAATGAAGGAAAGAAAATTAAGGGGAGGGGGAATTATTTTTATGAAGCTTAATTAAGAAATTGTTAAATCTATTTGAAAGTACTAAACATGGAATAAAAATGTATTTTTCTCTCCAAAATATACGTTTATATATAAGAGGGTGATAAAGAAATAGTGAGAAAGATGTAAAAGAATGTACCGAATAACATGTTGAGAGAAAATGGAATTAATAAAAGTAAAATTAGTAAAAATTCATGTAAAGTTCAGACTTCAGACAAACCCAAGCCGATTTTATAAAAAAAAATAACGTCAATTCAAAAATTTGATTATTATTAAAGGAAAGAAAGGCAGTACTATTCAATTTTTTAGACTACACATGACACATGAGATAAGTGTCATCATCAAGGACCACTGCTCCTTGTCGGTTCCTTTTTTCCTTTTCATTTTCTAGGCTTCTCTTTTCTATTTATAACCACCCATTAGATCAAAATTAAATGAATCAAATTTGATCATAACAATCATCATCAAAATGTTGTATTGTTGTAAAAATAATTAATGAAATTTAAATTGCTATATCTTAATATAAAAATTTTAATACGAGAGAAAATAGATTTTGTTTGGAACGAAGTTTAGTCATTCGATCTAATTACTATAAATACGGAAAAAGAAAAATAAGAAAGAAGAGTGAAGAAGATGGGAAGGAAAAGAACATCCACCAACACATTTTTGTTTATTTTATTGACAAATATGAAATTTTAACAAATTTCATTGTAAATTAATCATTAGCTTTGCTTATTTTGTTTAGCACTTGATGTATAGTAAGAGCAAGAGGATAGAACTGGAATTCTCCAAGTTGCAACAGGTAATTGATGCATGCAAAAGAATAAAGAAATAGTGAGAAAGAAGATGTAAAAGAATGTATAGGATAACATGATGACAGAAAATGGAATTAATAAAAGTAAAATTAGTAAAAAAAATCATGTAAAATTCAAACAACCCCCAGCCGATTTTATAAAAAGAATAACGTCAAATCAAAAATTTAAATATTATAAAAGGGAAGGGAGGCAGTAGCAGTACCATTCAATCTTTGAGACTATACATACATGGGATAAGTGTCGTCAAGCACGGAACAGTGCTCCTTGTCGGCCCTTTTTCTTTTCATTTTATAAGCTTCTCTTTTCCATTTATGACCATCCATTAATTACATCAACATTAAATGAATCAAATTTGGTGATAATAATAATCATCATCATCAAAATGTTATATTGTTATAAAAATAATTAACCAAATTTAAATTGTTAAGCCTTAATATGAAAATTTAATACAAGAGAGAAAATAGAAAATATAGATTTTGTGTGAAACGAAATTTAGCCATGTTGATCTAATTACTATAAATAAAGAAAAAGAGAGAAGAAGATGGGAAGGAAAAGGAAATCCACCAACATATGTTTCTTCTTGTGCTCCAAGGGGCCTCCTCTACTCCATGCCAACCATTTCAAAGCGGGTTTAGGGTATGTCTTCCAATAATCCATTTCTCTTCATTTCAACTGAGTGGCTAATATACCTAAATATAAAAAATCAAAATTTTACAAGATCTTAGATTTTTTTTTGGCATTAAAAACAAATAAAAATCTATAGGGTTACAATTAAGAGACAACAAGACATTTTTTTTTAAAAAAAAAAAGAACCCTCACCTTTAACATTAATATCTACCTCAAACGTATAAAACATTCCGTGAACACTTTCAGACATGGATTTACTTTCTCTTGAAGGAATTCCAAAGATCTGAAATATTTTTGCAGACATGGATTTACTTTCTCTTGATTTTTATTGCAAAAATTAATGCTTGTATGGTCAGAAAAGCAGTATTCAAAAGGATTTGCCGGGCCTGATTACACTTGCAACTAGTCACAGTTGTTGAATCCCTACAAACTGGAAGGCTATAATCCATGTGATCACATGTTCTTTCTTTTGATAGAATTGTGAGAAAGCGGAAAAAAATCTAAGAAAACATCCTTTAGTTTATGTGTAACAATCTTAAACCGGTTACTTAACTCCCAAATTATATTGACAAAATTAATCATGCTTATAAAAGATATTTGAATTCAAAAATGAGTTCAATATGATGGAGAAGAATAAAACATAACCAAAAAACATTTATTCTGTCTAAAGAAATCAAACTCACATTCTCAAAATTTACCCTTGATAGAAAATGTAAAACTAAATATTTAAAAAAAAAAACTATCATGAACGATAGGACTTTACTATGCCAACTTCTCACCGAACCATAATTAATCTACACAATTAATTAAATTACACATTAATATAATGCTAATCAAAATAAGTGTGTATATATGAATTTGAATAAAAACTCATTTTTTCCAAACTTTAAATCTTCCAACAATTCTTTACCTGCAATCATAATTAACAAAAGAGGAAGAAGAAGGAGAAGTAATGTTGAGAAAAGAAAAACCAAGTCCATAAAAGCTAAGTCAATATGTTTACATTTTTAGAGGTTATCCTTATTTAAAAATTTGATAAAATTTTTCCATTTTACTTTTCAACATATATGCGTGTTTAAAAAATCTGTTAAGAGAAATGAGTTCTGACTTTTGAGGTGATTTTATGGTTTTGAGATGATTTTATGAATTTCGAGATGGTTTTCACGGTTTTATCTTGACTTGCGTGTACGTTGGGAATAAGTTATTCCTAAACATGCACATAATTTATTATTTTGAACATGGTCACTTTCTATTTTTTTTATTTTTAAATAAATTAAGGAAAAAAAAGGTAGATATGGATATATCATAGAAGAGGAGATAGTTACTTGAAGAGTTGCGGGGGAGTAGTGACACTAATCAAAGAGTTATTTATTTCCAAAAAAGCGGTTGGATTCTTATGAAGGGGCTAATATAAATTTGTCGGCAAAAAAATAACAATCTAAAATTAAAATTTTTAATTTGGATTTAAAGTAAAAAATCCACTTGATTAATTCGAATATATTAAAAAAATTATATAAATTACTTAATTCTAATCATGTGTTTCAGTCTCTTTAAAATATCTCCGTGCGATATTATATTGCATATTGATTTGTAAATTACCTAAATTATTTAAAAAAGGTAAATACGAAAGGTGGAATGGATTAAATTCAAGATAGAAGGAGTAATTGTTTAATACAATAATTTTTTTAAAAAATAATTATTATAACTTATTTTATTTATATTTTATATTGATCAAGTAAAATATTTTCAAGAATCTAAAATCGAAATTATATGAAATGTGAAGTTGCCAAGAGTTTATAACCCATATGCCACACCATACGCTTCCTCTCATCCGATATAAAAACAAAAGAAATAAATTATCTCTTATTCATGATAAGCTGTGCTTATCAATCATGATTCAAACCACCAATCACTTCCTTTTCTTTAATTTACTTTCTCGGTGCCTTTAAAAAAAAGTGGGAGATCAGAAGGTATGATGATTGATTACTTTAGTGTAAAGCCACGTGTGTAACTTTCAAGATATTAAACATGAACAGTGAACACTATGGTCAATGGCTCATTATGATTCAACCTATCTCGAGTGAATCCATAATGCTTGAATGATTTTTTTTTCTATTTATAAATCATATCACACAATTTTTCTTATAAATTTGGACAATGTATATTAATTAGATATAAAGTTAAATTTTTTTAAATTTTAAGGTATAATTATTGGATTTAAGATTTTTTTATTCTAAATTAATCATTAGCTTTGCTCATTTTGTTTAGCACTTGAGGTATAGTAAAAGCAAGAGGAGAGAACTGGAATTCTTCAAGTTGCATTAGGTAATTGGTGCATGCGAAAGAATGAAGAAAAGAAAATTAAGGGGAGGGGGAATTATTTTTATGAAGCTTCATTAAGAAATTGTTAAATCTAGTTGAAAGTACTAAACATGGAATAAATTTTTTTTTTTTCAAAATATACGTTTGTATATAAGAGGGTGATAAAGAAATGTGCTGCTTGTCGGTTCCTTTTTTTTTTCTTTTCATTTTCTAAGCTTCTCTTTTCTATCTATAAGATCCATTCAATCTACATTAGATGAATCAAATTTGGTGATAATAATCATCAACATGTTAAATATTGTTATAAAAATAATTAATCAAATTTAAATTGCTACATCTTAATTTGAAAGATTTAATACAAGAGAGAAAATAGAAAATATAGATTTTGTGTGAAACGAAATTTAGTCATGCAATGTTGATCTAATTACTATAAATAAAGAAAAAGAGTGAAGAAGATGGGAAGGAAAAGCACATCCGCCAACACATTTTTTTCTTGTGCTATAAGGGGCCTCCTCTGCTCAATGCCAACCATTTCAAATGGATTTGGGGTCTTTCTTTCAGTAATCCATTTCTCTTCATTTCAACTAAGCGGGTATTATAGCTAAGCATAAAAAAATCAAAATTTCACAAGATCTTAAATTTATTTTTGGCATTAAAAACAAATAAAAATCTGCAGGGTTAGAAATAAGTGATAACAAGACATTGGGGGAAAAATGAACCCTTGCCTTCAACATTAATATGTACCCTAAACGTATAAAACATTCAGTGAACACTTTAACCTCCATGGTCCATCAAAAAAATGAAGGAATTACGGAGATGTGAAATATTTTTGCAGACATGGATTTAATTTCTCTTGATTTGTATTGCAAAAATTAATGCTTGCAATATCAGAAAAGCAGTATTCAAAAGGATTTGCGGGGCTGATTACACTTGCAACCAATCACAGTTGAATCCCTAGAACTGGAAGGCTATAATCCATGTCATCACATGTTCTTTCTTTTGATAGAATTGTGATAACTCCAAGAAATTGATAACATTCTAACATATTTTCTTCTATCTCATGTTTTTGAAAACTAAAATGTGCATAAAGAGAAGTTTTGAGAAGAAAATATGCATCAAAGTAAATTGAAAGAATGCTTGTTTTATTTGATTAATTGAAGGATAATTTATGCTTCTCTTTTGTAGAAGGTGAATAACAAGTTATAAGGTCAAGAAACAAGTTTGTAATTGCAATGATTGAACAAATATCATCTATTATGAAGATTAAATGGACTTGATGCTCTCTGTGTCAGATGCTTCAGCCAATAAACATCTTGGCTGAAGCCAGCGAGGCCTGATGCTCTCTGTGCACATGGCTTCAGCCAACGAAGTCTGACGTCCATACAGTTGCATGTTTTACTTGCTGAAGCTGATTCTAGGGCTGAAAAAGAGAGGGTTTGGCCGAAAATCATTCATTCTTGACTCCTTGGAAGTGCTTGAAGGCTTGCTTTGCTAGGGTTTGGAGTTTTTGAAGAGATTAGAAGCTTTGGGAGAGATTTCAAGAGAGATTTTGGAGTTCTAACCTAGGGTTCTCTTCTTTTCTTCTCTTTTCTCCTTAGTTATTGATGTTTCCAATTGTTAGACTTAGTTTTTCTGTGTATATGCATATGGATAGCTAAGCATTTTAATTCTAGGGTTACTTTGAACCTCTATATGGATTAAATTTTGTTATTCTCTTTCTTTTTGGAATTTAATGAAGGATTATATGTTGATTTTATTATTTGCTTCATGCCTCTAAATGCTTGATCACCATTTAGTTGATTTGTTGAATGAGAAGATGCTTGAGAGAGATTTTCTTGTTTAAAGAACTTGGATAAATTCATACTAGACTTGAAACTCAAGGTTGAGTGGAGAGTTTGTTGATAGGAAAGAGATTTACCTATTGACCTAGTATTGTCATTATAAGATTGATACTTAATGACTATTTTTACTATCTTATTGCAAGAGATTGAATGAGTTATTGAAAATAGATGTTGGTTTTGACTTGAGAAAGCTTCTCCAATACTTATGAATCTTAGGCAAACATTATATTCTTCATTAAAGCTAATTAAGAGGGAAATAACTAGTTTCATGAAGTATAAAGGGAAGAAGTGACCCTAGAATCTCAATTTCTTGGAGTTAGAATCAAATTGTGTTTTGCATTTTAAATTAGTTTGTTTTGAACCAAATTGAACTTTTTCAAAATGATTGTTGCCCAACCTAATTAATAGCACAATTTCATTTATTTGCTCACTTTTGCCATAGTCTTCGCGGGAACGATAACTTTTTATACTACTTGCGACCCGTATACTTGCGGTAGAAAAACGGCGAACAGCCTGCACCAGAACCCACGGGCGGATTTTTTGTTGTGTCCGCTGCTAAGGACGAGAGATTAGCTTAAATGTCTTTGAGGCAGTCATCGAACTTGACAGCTGAGAGTTTCAAATCGTTGATAGCTTGGCCTTGTTGATCCAAGCAAGATGTAACAGAATCAAGGTGGATTTTTGGATCCCCAATTGATTTTCTAGATCGTCCATTTTTTCAGAGGATCGGGTCCCCAAAGGCACGACCGGAGAGAAATGCTTGGATACCTAATATACTGCTTTCTCAATTGCACTTTATAAAAAAATAATGTTAATGAGATAAATGGGTAAATATGTTTATTGATAAAGATAAATATCAATCCATGGAAAATCAAGAAGCCAACTACGAGTGCAAATAATTAGAAGCTTGAACATTAGTTGGAAGAAGACGTTTTCGATACTTGGTGAGAACTCGTGAACCAATACTAAAAACTAATTCACTAGCAACATAGTAATTGAAATGTTAAGAATATCACATCATATTACTAATCTAGTTGAAAGAGGTCCTCCACCTAGCCAGGTCATGTGTTATTTCCTCCATCTACTAACTGGGATCCAGTTTCGGTGCATTTCCTGATATTAGCGTACCGTCCCTATCCATTCAAAACGCAGCGTTTCACTCACTGATCCAAATTTCCCGCGACTATCTGCTTCAATATTGGCACGGCGCCCAATCCTCGTCTTCCTCCATCCCTCCTTCTTCCCCGTCCCGGTTCACGGTTCTTGCCACAGTGCTTGGTGCAAGTACAAGCTCAAGCCTCGTCTGGAATCCGTCGGCCACCGAGTCTCGGTGGTGGATATGACAGCATTCACCCAGCAAAAATTGAAGACCTTAGTTCCCTGTCGGATTACTCTGAGCCTCTGTTGAAGCTGTTGGTCGACCTCCCTGCTGGCGAAGAGAAGGTGGTTCTCGTCAGACACAGCTATGGGGGCATGAACATAGCCCTTGCCGCCGACCTCTTCCCACACAAGATAGCCCTTGCCGTTTTCTTGACCGCCTTTCTTCCGGACACCAACCACAGACCATCCTATGTGTTATAACAGGCACACACTTCTCAGATTTCTGATTCAAAGCGTCGAAGGGAAATTTGGATCAGTGAGTGAAACGCTGCGTTTCGAATGGATGAGGACGGTACGCTAATATCAGGAAATGCTCCGAAACTGGAGAAGCATTTTACTAATTTGCCCTCTTCTAGAATTATTGGTATAGCTGATAGTAATAACATATCAGTGTGTACGTTCAAAATTTGGATCTTGATGAGTAGATATAATTGTTAGTTTCTTCTTATCTTGATTAAGTGTTTGCAGGTGAATGTGAACTACTGCAAATGGTAGCTAGATTTATTCGCATTTATACACTCCAAATTCAAAGCCCCATAACAAATCAATCGAACTGATGAAGAAATTTCCCTTCAAAACTGCATGTATGTTAGCGGTCTTGAATGACTAATTAGTCGCCTTCTTGCCTTTCTATTCCATTTGCATAATTATCAACAAGCCTAAGACTTTCTGACCAAATCATATTGTGGCTCTTCTCTCTTCTGAAATTATTTTCGTGTGAAATACATTTAAAGCTTAGAAATTTTAAGCCCATTTTTCATCACGGCGGTCAGAAAGTGCCGTCTATATATGTACGTTGTTGTGTATATGATAATGTATATGCTCTCTCAACTTGCCGTCTCAACTTTGTGCCTTGGACCCCATTAATTAGATATTGACACTTGAGAGAAACTCGTTCCTTGTCTCACAGGCTCTTCGGTTGACATGCATGAACCCTTAATTTGAAATGATCATGTGTTCTTTTGGCAAAAAAAAAAAAAAAGATCATGTGTTCTAAAAGTTGGTTTGTCATTATCTGTTAAAATAAAAAAATACATATATAATAAATACACCCTCGATTCTCCTATAGAGCAATAATAAAACTATCAACGCTTCGTTTCCTCTCTCTCGTTCTGCAGAATCTGATGGCTTCATCAGCGGCAGCATCAACGCTTGGTTTCCTCTTCCTCCTTCTCTTTCTTTCTCTTCTAGTTGCATCCAAGGCTCAACAAGATACCCATTTTTTATTTGAGGGATTCAATAACAGTGAAATTTATCTAAACCTTGATGGAGCTACAGTTGTGAAACCCAGTGGTTCACTTAAACTCACCAACAGATCATACAATATTGTAGGCCGTGCCTTCTATAACAGACCCTTTCAGATGCTTAACACATCAACCAACACAACCAAACAAAAAGTTTCTTCCTTTAGCACAACCTTTGTTTTCTCCATTGTCCCTTCATCCTCTGGCCCTGGAGGCTTTGGCCTTGCTTTCGTCATAGCTCCCTCAGAACAATTTCCATGGTCAAGCCCTGGACATCTTCTAGGTCTTGTTAACTCCTCCAATGATGGCAATCCTTCAAATCACCTTTTTGCAGTCGAATTTGATACGGTAATAATGTCATATGCATATATTTGGCATACTATATATTTGATACTGTCAAATTTTTCTCATCTTGCTTTCAAACACTAAGTTTTACGTGCACAGGTAAATGGCTACAGAAGTGAGGCTGACAGTGAAGCGAACCATGTTGGGGTCAATATCAATGGCATGAACTCAATCGTAAATGAACCGGCTGCTTATTTTAAACAAGGCACAGGAGCTCAGAAGGAAGAATTCAGCATGGAGAAATCTGATGCTGTGCAAACTTGGATAGATTATGATGGTGACAACAAAATTGTGAACGTGACCATAGCTCCTATATCATTGCTCACTAAACCCTCCAAACCACTCATATCTCATCCCATTGACCTTCAGGAGGTTCTGAAGGACACCATGTTTGTTGGTTTCTCAGCTTCAACTGGGGAAAGTAAAGCAAGCTCCCATTACATTCTGGGATGGAGCTTTTCAATTAATGGTCCTTCTTCTGCACTCAACAGTTCCAAGCTTCCAGAGCCACCACCAAAGGAGAATGACCAAACTTCAACTTCTTTCCCTTGGGTCAAACTTGCCATGGGAGTTCTTTCTGCTCTAATCATAGTATTGCTGTTTTCCTTGTGTTCAGTAACATTGTACAGGAGGTACACCAATAATTTCGAGATTCTTGAGGATTGGGAGCTAGATTGTCCTCACAGATTCAGATACAGAGATCTTCATGTAGCAACAAAAGGATTCAAAGAGAGTGAGCTAATAGGAATCGGAGGTTTTGGTGCAGTGTACAAAGGTGTCATGCCTTCCACAGGAACTGAGGTTGCCGTAAAGAGGATTGTGAGAGGTCCAATCCAAGGAATGAGGGAATTTGCTGCTGAGATTGAAAGCTTAGGAAGATTGAGACATAAAAACTTGGTCAATCTTCAAGGATGGTGTAAGAGAAAGAATGATCTTCTTCTTGTCTATGATTACATCTCCAATGGAAGCCTAGACTCACTGCTCTTCAATCCAAGCATTGTTTTGAGTTGGGATCAAAGGTTCAATATCATCAAAGGCGTAGCCAATGCGCTATTATATCTGCATGAAGAATGGGAGCAAGTGGTGATCCACAGAGACATCAAAACAGGAAATATTCTCATAGATGAAGATTTAAATGCTCGTGTGGGTGACTTTGGCCTTGCTAGGCTATATGATCATGGTAAAGTATCTCATACAACCAATGTGGTTGGGACAATTGGGTATATAGCTCCAGAATTGACTCGTACGGGGAAGGCATCCACAAGGTCTGATGTGTATGCTTATGGGGTTTTGCTTCTTGAAGTTGTTAGTGGGAGGAGACCTATTGATCAATCAGGACAATTTTTCTTGTTAGATTGGCTTGTAGAGAATCACCGCTTGGGTCAGATTCTTGAAGTTGTTGACCCAAAGTTGAATTTGATTTATGATGAACAAGAGGTGGAATTAGTTCTGAAACTGGGCCTTCTCTGTGCTCAACACACAGCAGATTTAAGACCCACCATGAGGCAAGTGATAAGATATCTTAACTTTGATGACCCAATTCCAGTTATTAGGGATTGGAGGGGACAAATTAATGCTGAAAGTAGCAGCATGAGCTCTGGTTTCCTGGAAATTGTGTCTGCAAGTACTATCTCAACTTCGTATAATAACTTATCCTCCATTAACAGTATGAGTGATAGGTTTATAGAAGTTGGTCGGTAGCAATGCATATGTTAATATTCTCATATTATACTTGTTTTCTTAACCTCTTCCATTTTTGTTTTCAGTTCTCTGATGTATTTTGCTTGAAAATGTTATGTTTAAGAATTGAAATGGTATAGAAGTTTCAATACACAGACAAAGTAGCAATAAGTAATTGGTAAGGTTTGTACTTTAGGCATACAGAGAAGATCATAGTCTTATATATTAGCATAATAATTATTCATGATAATAATTACTAGTAGTAAATCATCAAAGAGCGCATGATAACCATTTTCCGATTAAACTAGTAAATCAACAGTTACATAAGATGTTACTGCAGGATATCATAAGATGTGAATGGAGAATACAAACAGAGTACTTTAGACAGTCAAAGTACTGGGAGAACATAAATCTGGAGATCTAGAAATTAATTTTATGGCTGCCATTCATTTTTTT
>JANTPZ010013650.1:0-15701 GCA_025593235.1 Vachellia pachyceras
AAAGGAGTTCAGAGGCTGTGGGTTCTTTGCATTTTAAGGATTTGCATATTTTGCTTCCTGAAGAGGACAATCTAGCCACAAGAGCCTCTAACACGTATGCTCCTAAACGCTGTAGAGGATTTCCAGAAATGAACACCATTCCTTGCAGCTCAGATATTAGCCATCTGCTTGTCTCTATATCATTCTCCGCCATTGCATATGCACAAGCACAAAGCATCTCTTTCAAGTCTCCTCTAGATATCATCTCTATTGTCTTCTTCCACTTCTCTGCTTCATACTTGACTGCATCAGCATCAAACGTGACTGAAATTTCTGCATCAGGTCCCAGCATCACAGTCTCCAGTTCTCGTAGCTTGTCATCAAGGTCTTGTGTTCGTGTCAAGCAAGATTCAAGAGAATCTTGTGGCTTTAACATGTATGAGTTTGAAATTGGGCTTCCATTAGCTGATGGAGAACTGGAGCAACATTCTATGGTTTGAACTGGGGAAGAGTCATATGATTCCAGAGTTTGCACAAAACCATAGCAAATATCATGTTTTTGAGCATTCTGCATTTTAAACTAATCACTTATTTCACTATTCTCAGTAAAGTTTAGTGTAGTATGAATTTGGGTCTTGACCTGCACAAAGGGCAAGTAATTGTTTGAGGTAGAAGATGAATGGAATATATTAATAACTCGCATGAAGGCTTGAGAGGATAAGAAGAATGATTATTGTAGATAGAGAAACACGTAATATAAAAAAAAGAAATATAGAATACATATCCAGAATCTATTTATACATAAATTGGGGTGTGATTAGTTTGTACAATTTATAGGTTACAAACAAGATAGCTCATTTCTCTTATTCCATACAATACATAAGAAAATATGTATAGTTCTAGGAGAAATGAAATGACATGAGGACTAAAAAGAAATTGAAAACATTTACCGACCTTAAAATCAAAATTATTAAAACTAGCACTAGTAATTTTCATGGTTACTACTGGTTCTTTTTCAAATCATAATTTGATCTTACGCATATCATAAGAATGTTTTGAATTTACATTTTTAAGAAGGATTAAGATGTAATTTTCACAACGAAGTTTTTTAACAGGAGCATCTAAAACAAATGAGTTTTGAAACATGTAAAAGTGATACAATTTTCTAAAAATGGTGTAATTTTAACAATATTATTAAATAAATTCAAACGTCTATTACAAAGATGAAAAGAAAATAAGTACGTCTCACATAAAAAAAATAGACAGATATTTGAGTCATTGTAACGAACAAAAATTGATCAATTTTTAAAAGATGGTGTCTACTTTTACATTCTTTAAATATCAATTGTAACAAACTCTTCTAACGAAAAACTTGATTACTAAAATTGCGCCTCAACCCTTTTAAAAACTAAGTAATGATAACTTTGCTCACTCCAAAAATTTTGAAGTCCTCTAATACAATTATTATCTCGTAGGGGGTCCATAAATATCATATATATTTAAATTTGTATATAAAATATATCATGTATATTTCTTTTGTATAGAAAAAAGTCTGTTTATCATTACGAATTAATTTTATCAATTCATGACTAATATTAATAGAAGTCCTTTAAGTGATTCATATAAGATAAATTGGTTTAAATCTTTTTTAAAAATTAGAAAATTTTGGTAATGGAAATAAGCATATTTGCAAAAAAAGAATTTAAACAAGGTCAGAAAAACAATTTAAACAAAGTAGTCTGTGGGCCTATCAACTCAGCTATACATGAGCATCGATTAAACCATGCAAATCAAAATTAGATGACCCAGATTTAACATAATTTTCTTTTTATATTTGTAACAGCTTATAATTCTAATATATTAGATTGATCATGCATGACTTTACAGACATGTTGGGGTCTGAATAAGAAAATAAAATGAAAATGAAAATTTTAGTAGGTACAAGATTTAAAAGAAAATAAAGAGTAATGTTATCTAAGTTGACATTCATTTTGGTTTTGATCTTTTAATTTAAAACTAGTCATTTTTTTTCTAATGGGTAAACTGGTCCAAATTTTTATTAAATTGTATGGACTAATATTTTAAATAAAATGAAATTTGAGTATCAAAATCGTTCATTTTTAACTTGAGAGATGAGACCAAAATGAGGAAAAACTTAAGAGGTGAGAGATTGTATTAACTTAGAAAACAACTAGTTTTTTTATTGGCTTTGACAATATGTTATTCAACACTTTTTTTGACCCTATTATTATATGCCTGAACAATCGACTAATCCAGATCGAGCACTTGTAAGACCCTTCAAGTAGTAAACTCTCTCAATAAATTTTAAAACTGCTACATTCAAGATTTGAATCTAAGATCCCATGTATACTGGTTGAATGTTATTACCAACCCAACCAAAGGCTTCTTGGTAAATAAGAAAAAGTAGTTTGCCTAGTGGTTTTATTTATACTAGATAAAGATACGAAAGAGGTTTTCTCTTTGACCGTAAATATAGAATTCCTAAAACTGCTCGTTATTCACGTAAGGAAATTACCTCTCCCCGCCGGCACCGTTCAACAGGCACGTTAAAAACCGGAGATAGTAAGGATGAAGGTTGCCGGCCACCTTCATCTATGAATCGAATCTGACCAACCAAATGATCCGATTCGTACCTTTTAGTAAGGATGTCTCCTCTAATATTCTGACTGGAGACACGAACGGATCTAAGTGAGCTGGCTAGACCAACTACGTTCAGATAAAACAAAAAAGAAAGAGATTTCTTTTCATAGAATAAAAAAAAAATGTCTGAAACAGTTAGGGCAACGGAAAACACGAAGCTATCTATAAATTATGGAAGCGCAGAGACAGAAACAAAGATGACAAAGAGATTCTGATGAAACATAACCGAGAAACTTACTGACGCAGAAACGAATACGAAATGAAAAAAAGAACAGTTCAACAAATCTCAGAGACTCGTACCTTTTTGATAATAATAAACAATAAGAGTGTTGAAAAGTCTAAGCTATGCTTCAATACATAAGAAGAAGGATTCGACGACTTCGGTAGTTAGGTTACATTTCTCTGGTTTTGTGTTCTTGGAGGTTCAATGAAGAAGAAGCACGAGGGCGATTTCTTCTTGTTTAGAACTTCATTCATCCCCTTCTCTCTTCTATGAAGGGAATTTGGTTTTGTTGATTTTTATAGAAGTCTCGCTTTGGTGAAATTACTTTTCTCCCACTCACATTTCACGCACGTTTCTTCTATAATTTAATAAAAATCTAGATATTTTTTTAGAGAACAAAACCCGTAATTTAAAAAACCAATGTCGATGAAGACATGTACATGCACTATTACCCGATGGTGATTGTAAAATAAAGCTAAAATAAGAATAAAATTAAGAGAATAAAAATTATATAACCCATTAATTTATTATAGGGTTATATTGTAGGGTTATTGTGCATTCAAATGTTTTTTTATCCATATTTCGTCTACTTTTTATCCTAAGATTATTTTTTTCATAACCTTTACCATAAGACCTTTTGCATTTTACAAGTTTCTAAAATCATTAACTATTATTTAAAATGAGTTTTATTTTGACAATCCTAAATTTTGTAATGCATCAACTCCGCATACTTAATAAACTTCATTAAATATAATTTTTTAAAAAAAATAAAAATTAAATTAAAAACATTAAATAATAAAAAAATATTAGTTGCATGCTTCAAATGTTTTCCCCCTATTTTCATAAGGTAAAATGTTTCTTTCTAATTAAACTGTTTAAAATCTAAATATTTTTAGTTGATTTAATAAAAGAATATTAAGCATATAAAGTTAACTATTTAAATTATTTTCTTAATTTTTTTATGAATTCATTAATCTACACAATATGTTGAAAAGGACAACGACCATGGTCCCGAGCTAAATTAGTCGATTGTTAAAATACACAGTAATGTGATAAGTAAAAATGTCAAATACAGGATAATAGTATAAAAAATTTAAGTATGTTTACTTGTATCATATAATTATTGAATCAAATTTTGTCATCTGATTTTTATTATTAAAATATTTATAGCTAATAATTAATTTCGTTACTAAAATTGAACTTTAACCATATATATGTAAATGCATATGGATTCTTGTAGATAATTGGCTTGTTTGGCGCAAAACGCACGTTCAACAGTATTTTTCCGCAAAATGAGATAATCCCATTCATATATTTACCTCGCCTTACGTAAAAGTATTTTTTTACCGTGTTCCCAAACGGGCACAATATATGGTTCAAGATACTATTGAATACTAAATATATGCATATCTTTTAATGGAGATTTGAAAATTAATTTACCACAATATAAAATTGAGCTTCCCAATATGTAAATGAGCTTTCACGTTATGTACAACTGAGTTTTCACATATGTAACTGAATATATCTTATTCTCTAATTAATTCTCCAATAGGGGATTTTTCCCTAATCCTCTCCTTAATTTATGTCAATTCTCAATCCTGTTGTTTTGTTGATGAAATTTTAATTAATAAAATAAGAAAATTGTCGTTTATTCCAAGTCAATTATCAAATCAAAAAAAGGTGAAGAGAGAGTCCGCAAATTGGTCTTCTAAAGCATAAGAACGAAGCGAAGAATCTTTGTAAATTGTTGAGTTGAGCACATCAATTGCCAGCCAGATGTGAATGGAAGTGCAAGTTTTGGTTGAAACGATGTTGGTTGTATTTTTTCTGATTTAATTTCAACACCATCCACCCCCAAGCCCTACTTTTCAACTATAATTTAACGTGACTATTTGAAAAATAGTTGGATAATACATTTTTGATAGAATTCATTTTGTTCTTAATGTATTTTGGCATTATGCATTTACGTTTGGGTAAACGTTAGATTCAGAGTGCATTTATTCCATCAAAATGAATTTTTTACTCAGAATGTATTTTGAAAGAATGAATTATCAAACATTGAGGTCTGCACTTTAAACAAAAAAAAATGTTGCCAAACAACATTTTCATCACTAATACGTCATTCATTTTGTAATATATTGTTTCAAATTTTAAGAATTTTGATATAAATAAGTACCACGTACCATCCTAAATATAAAATTTAATTTATAGTTTAATTCTTACGTTATAAGTCAAGTTTCATATTGAAAATGTTTATTCACACTTGAAAATGGTTGGGGACGAAGTTATTTAACATAAAACATTTTTTGACAATAGACACATCACAATTTAGAATATCACCAATATATATGCAGATTGTAATGGCTTGCAATTTAAAATTTGATCCCTCAGATTCATTTATTTAAATTAGACTCTTATAATTTAAATCTTTTACAGGTAAATCTTTTTTAGCATAAAAGGAATTAATTTCATTAATTTTAGAATCTCGTTAGGAGAAGTCTCCATATTTACTGTTTTACTGTGCTTTGAACATCATTGACTTTTAAAATTTAAAAAAAAACACATTAATTTTACTTTATCAAATTTCTTGGACTTTACTAAATTCCTTTTGTTTCATTTTATTAAATTTCATGACTTTAATTCCAATGTACCACTGTTGATAAAAACACAAAAAAAAAGTCTAAAACGGTGGCTTTTCGTATGAATTCAAATTCAAAGATAATAATTCTCAAGGAAAAAAAGAAGTTAGGAGAAAAAATAATGTAACTTTCATGATCATAATAGCACTTTGTCGCTATCTGTAAATTAAAGTCATTATTTTCTGCGTCATCCACACCAAGTCATCAATCCAATTCCTTAAATTAACAATTAACAATGGGCTCGTCTGGGAACACGGTAGAGAAGTACTTTTACGTAAATTGAGGTAAATATATGGAGGAGATTATCTCATTTTACGAAAAAACACTGTTGAACATGCGTTTGGTTTTTGGAAACATTGTTCTAAAAAAGTTCAATACAGTGAAAACCTTACACAAACACACAAAAAATTGAGATAACTAAATTGCATTATTCGTGTAACATGCTTTTCGAAATTCAAAGTGAAGAAAAAGGATATGCAAAAATTTCAAAGTCATTACAATTAAAATTATAGGAAAATTAAGTGAAGACTTTTTGTCGTCTAAGGTTGTGAATCACAAGTCAGCAGATTTATTCCTTTCGAAGATTTGCGGGATAGAGTGAAAGCTTAATCGGGAAAATCACCCAAGTGTCCCTGAAAAAAGAAATAATAATTGAAAGGTCCCTGAAGATTTCCAAATAATTAGAAAGTCCCACGGGATTTGAGTGTAGAGCTAGGAAAATGGGCTCAGCCCGCGGGCTGATCAAAGTTCGGGCTGTCAAACTAACAAAAAGGGGTCCGTTTGGCCCTCGTGCTAAGGGGGCTGACCCACGGGTTGGCGGGCCAGCGCCCGTTTTTTAAATTTTTTTTCAAAAAAATATTAAACATTTTAAGTTTTTAATAGGAAGTGTATGATGTTTCAATAGCTTTAAATATTATTTTAAACCTTATTATTTCATCTTAAATGCATATTACTTTAGAAATTGTTGATTATATATTATGTTTTTGTATTGTAAACATTGTTGATTATATTTTTTAGAGATTTATTGTATTTTTCTTCAGAAAAATCAAATGAACTTGGTAAATTTTATATAAATTTGTTGTATTATTTTTTAAAAAAAATTCAGAAAAATAAAAAAAATTAAATAAAAAAGTGGCGGGCTGGCGGGCTACCAATTAAGGTCGGGCTGCACAGCGTCGGGCTGATACGGGCTGGCCCACAGACCGGTGGGCCAACCCGTTTCCCAGTACTGCTTGAGTGTAACTGTAAGAGATTGTGAATATGTATACCATCCTGCCCTTATGTATTTTGAAAAGAAAAAAATGCTAAGTATAAATTTGATCATTTAAGTTTATATCAAGTTTCAGCTTGATCTATTATATTTAAAAAAATGCAATTTTAGTCCTTTAACGCTAACACCGTTAACTTTAGTTAAACGAAAGTTCGAATTCAATTTTAAATGATGTTAAAATATATTTAAATATTGATTGTTTATTGTACTTATTTTTAATTGACTATTGTTTGGAGGGATTTATAATTTCTTGACTGCAATCTCGGATTTTTTCCCCTTTTGGTTAAATTTTGTGAATTTATAATCTGGGCCATTCCTAATTTGATTATGCCAATGATTCTGAAGGATACACGAATTGCCTTTACCATTGGTTTTATGATTATTTGCAACCAGTGTACACGATTTTGTTTTTGTACAGATCAAGATATATTCCAATGTACAGTTACTTGATCGTTACCTCCACATTCATTTGTCAATGTTGACACAATCACGTCAATCACGGCGCTCTCGTTTATCAATTTCACTGCCGACAAAAAATTGATATTGAAGCAATTGATTTTGCTTATATTATGCTTATTAGTTATAATGTGATGTGATATCCTTAATATAAAGTAACGGTAGGTTTGGTACAATAGAAATGGGACATGGAGATGGAAATTGAATTGATTTCCAGCAGAATTTCTATACAAAAGGCTCATATTTCTAATTCCATACCCAATTCTCTCCATTTTACCCTCTTCCACTTCATCTCTCGGCCCGACGGTGATTGGAATCTCCTCTAGCAATGACGGTGGCGACCTCTATGAGGCTGAAGCTGAAGCTCCAGCAACGGCGACCCACGATGATTTTTTCCTCCCTCGGTTTCGAGGTGACCAAGCTCTGCAGATTGCGAACTCCAGCAATGGCGACCCATGATAGCGACCCACGAGGCTGAAGCTTGACGGCGACCAAGCTCATTTCCACGAGGCTGAAGCTCCTTCAGTTTAAAAGATTTTTTTATTTTCATCTAAAAATTTATGCCTCATTTCTATAACATATCGAACATACTTTCAAACGTTATTTCCATATCCATATCCATTTCTATATCTATTTCTATTTCTATATCCATTTTCATATCCATCAAAATGAATTTGGCATACCGAACTAGCCCTAAGTTAGTTGTTAATGGAGGAATAGCGCTCTCACTTTGTTAATGCTTGCACACTCAATTGGCGTTTTGAAGACAAAAATTAATGTAATATATATTAACATTAACTTTATCTTAAAAATATCACTTGCTGGTGTTTTAATTAACAAGTCATGTGTAAGTATTGACAAACGAAGGTTCCTTCGTTGACAAGTCGCTTGAACAAATCTAAGGTGCACGTTAGCATTGGCAAGGTCAAACCCTAATTTCATTAACAACTCATATCGTACCCGTTTGGAAACGCAGTGAAAAATATTTTGTGAAGGAGATTATTTCGTTTTGCGAAAAACACCATTGAATGAGCTTTTGACTTTTTCAAAGAGAATCACTACCAGAAAAAAACCATTTAATGACGAAAAAATCCATCGCTAAATAGTTATTTTCCATCAGAAAATTTCCATTTAGCGACGGAAAATATTAGCGATCTTTATTTTAACGATGGAATATAACCATTTAGAGACGGATTTTCCATCGCTAAATGGAATTTTTCTGATAGTGAATACCAAATAAGCCCATTATATTACAATATAGCCAAAATGTATTATATACAAACAGTCTTTGTCTTAAAAACACCAGTTCAAGGCACAAGCATGAACAAAGCGAGGGTGCTGTACATAAGTTAGGATGCCGTAATTAACAAGTGATGGTGTCAATATTAACAAATGAAAATATTGCAAACATTTGACAAGTTAGTGTTATTCCCTTGACAACTCACTTTATATCAAAATATTACCTAATATGTCACTCTCACTTGTCAATGCAGTCATATGCATATGATCTGATTTTTAAGTTATATATATATATATATATATATATATGCTTCTATAATAACATTTTTATTAGAAATATACCAAGTACTACATATTTCACCACAAAAAATATGGCCTTTGTAAAGGTTAGTTTGTAGCGATTTTGAAAGCTACTACTAAATTAATGATTTATAGTAGTTTTTAGTCAAACCGTTACCAATTTGCAGTGTTTAAGATAGACTAACGCGTGACACCTGCTAGTAGCGGTTATAAACCGCTACAAATGTGAAGATAAATCGGCGGCCTTTGGCGGGAAGAATGTGCCAAAATAGTAACGGCAATTCATTATCATATTATTCAAGTGTTCCTAAACAAATACGATAACTCATCGTGAAATTATTATAGATGAGTTGAGAATCACATATGTAAATTTATCAAGGCTCATTCACACAGGTGAATCTCAAGACAATGAGCTGTGTATTCTAACATCAGAGGCACAAATTCATTATGTGAATGATGAGAAACATAAAGATTGGAATATGGCTGTTCATCTTAAATCCAGAGTTCTTAAGCGAGAGGAATTAAGAATTATATTGACCCAGCAAAGGAAACAACCATTACAATACCACAACCTAGTATAATAGTCATCTAATACCATATCATTATATTTTCACTCAATAAAATACCATCATTATACCTGTCGGCTTCTTTAGCCAATATTATTCTCCTGCCTATCTTTCAGATCCTTCCTCATCAACAGAGTCAGAATCAGACTAATCATCGGTCAGTGCATTTTTTTTATGGTTACTGAAGATGGAGATATAGCAAAGCGTATCTATGTGGTGCTCTTTTCTGTTATTATTCCTCCATGTCTACTGCTAATTTCTTTCTCTAGGGTTACTTCCGTCTTTATACTCCAAAAATGAATTTCACTTTAACCTTATTGGAACACGGGCTTGATCCACTCTTGATGGATTAAGCCCATTACCTATATGGTTAGGACAGATATGCTAATAAGTAAACTCGTGGGAATAAATCGTATTTTTCCCAGAAGGTATTAAAATTCAAGTGTACATGCGGGGACATTTGTAGGCAGTTATCAATTTTTTTAATATAAAGGAATTACCAGCTTACGGAAAGAAGTGAATGCAGAAACTCTTTCCTCCCTGCCCTTATGTGAAACCTCTTCCCTTCTCTCAAAAGTGCATTTTGCTGTGTAACAATTTTTGGATTCGGATATGTGATCCTTTAAGATACATGGGTATCTAGAAGAAATAGAGTTGAAATCTTCAGGTATGCCCGGGAACTTACAGCCCTCATAAAAAGTGTAGTGAAGATTCATAAATTTTTGGGTGCAAATGGAATTTTTGCTACAGTGGTCCTCAACCTTTTGTTTGGTATGAAAATGTTTAGGTGAGTTAAGTTCTGGTGGCTCATTAAGGTCAGGGTTAGAGCATGAATCTAGGCTTATAGAGCGCTTGCAGGATATTTACATATCACTCACCAAACAAGGTTCTAATATCGGATGCGGGATTTGAATTCACGATCTTGTGGGTTGTGAATCAATTTCTTATCAATTGAGAGTATTTGTATTGGTCCTGAGCTTTTTAAAATGGGTGAAAACGCTAAGGGTTAACCTTTGGGTTGAGCCAACCATATTTGGGCCGGCCGGAGCTTACTTAGAGCCCATTGTAATACTGAGTTCAGCGAGTGGTTATGGGCCCTTCCAGTGGGCCCATTTTGGCTCTTGATGAGATACACAAGTTAGTGGAATAAAACATTGTGCCACAAAAAAACAGAGAGAATAAAAATAAATAAAAATATGATAAAATTATATGAATACAATGAAGCAACATAAAATCAAAATTTTAATTAAATTAAAAAAAATGGAGAGAATAAATTAAAATTTGGGTAATAAATTAAATTATAATTACAAACAATCAAATGTGTATATATAAAATTAAAACAAGCCTTCTTTTAACTTATACTCTCTCCCTCAGAAGATTGAGATAGCCCAAATCATGAGTCAATTATTAAATGTTTGAAGTATTAATAATTTTTGGTCTAGTAAGTAAGAGAGAGAAATTGTTCAACTTAATTAAGGACTATTAATTTAATACATCATTTTAATCAAGAAAAAATCTAATGGACTAAACCGAATAAAATAACTGAGAAAGTAACATCAAATAAAATTAATAATATTAGGAAATGAAAAAAAAAACACTCATTCCCTTTTTTTTCCTTCTTCCTATATTAAATGGATGTCACTTTCTAACAATGAAGGCATTTAATTAATGTCATTTTCAATTATGGCCCACCCTATTCAATATCCGTTGCCCATATTTGGGATTGTAACAATCAAAACAAATTTAGGGTTTTCCACATATATTGTCTTCATCCTCCTACAGTTAAATATTGTCAATGTACTGTAGATAAGCTTATTCTTTGATCTCTACTTCCCTAGATTCATCAAATGCATGAAAATTGGGAAGAAATAAGCTTTAAAATACAAAGTAAAAGTAGAAATAGGAAAAGGAGAAAATTAAAGTACTCGATTATACCATTAAAAACATTAAATATGTCTTAAACCTTCATCAAAGTTGTTCACAATATTATTATTATTAACTGTATTAAAATTTAATAAGAGAGAATTATTATTAAGTCTCAATGAAGGGCATTAATTACAAAAAAAAAAAATTCAATAGCAATCCATGTGCATGTAATAACAAATTCCAGTGTAATGAATAACAACGTGTATACTCCTTACTTATCATTATAACTTTTTGGGTTAAAGTATACTTTTAGTCCTTTATAGTTGCGTCAGGTTTCATTTTAATTCTCTGGAGTTTAAAAAGTGCACTTTCAATCCTTCAAACTTAACTCCGTTAGTTTCTCTTAACAAAAATTGATGACTCATCAAATTTAATTGATGAATGTGCAATAAAACGCTGACAAAGCATACTCACATTTTAATTTAAATTTAATAACATAATATATTTGATATTTTAAATTGTGTAAAATTAAAAAGATTTAAAATAATAGTGTTAAGTTTGATGCAGCAATTTCCGTTAAAAGAAACTAACGGCGTTAAGTTTGAGGGACTGAAAGTGTACTTTTTAAACTTAAAGGACTAAAATGAAACTTGACACAAACATAAAGGATTAAAAGTATACTTTAACCTAACTTTTTGGTAATAAAATCCCTTCCTTATAACCTTATAGTAATTACCCCTAATTTTTACTCCCTCCCTCTGTTATTAAAAGATAAATAGTTAATACTCCTTAAAGCTATCCAATGCCTTGAATTAGAATCAATAAGAGCTACTAGAAGATGCTCTATATATGGGACCAATAGGACTACAAATTTCACTTATATCATCAAAATCAAATATGAAATCAATACGTTGTCATGCCACTAGTTTTGGATTGAGACCCAATTTTCCTTAAGTTGATTACATAAAAAATATACTTCTAATTAAACTTGACAATACTTGAATCTGATTAAATAGTATCAGAGATACCATGTAACTGCATTAAAAATTTAATAAAGTGAACTATTTACAAACTATAAACAATAATCAAACTCAGAAACCCCATAGGCTTGATTCAATATTAAGAGCCCATTTGGAAGTCTGTTTGACAATAATTTTTACAGAGTTCGAGGTAAAACCTGAATTTTGGAGAATAAATTGTGAAAGAATAGCTTTTACGGATTCCGATGCAAAGCCTATACTTTGAAATGTGATTGTATTTGAGAAGTTATTAGCTTTTTACGGAGTTCGAAGTAAAAAGTAAATGAGAAATAGGAAAAGGAAAATTTATTATAAGAGTGTACAATTTGACAAGAAAATATATTTTTCAAAGAGTAGGTTTTAAACTAAAGTTTTGTATAAGAGTGTACGATTTGATAAGAAAAAATATTTTTCAAAGATTAGATTTTAAACTGAAGTTTTGTTACAAAACTTAGATTTTTAAAAATATAAATACTTAGACAAAACTTAAGTTTTGTCATAAAACCTAGATTTGAGACGATGATCCCAAACAAGCCTTAAACATAGATATGAGATCAACCCAAGTCTATTTAAAATGTGTACATATAGAATGTGTAGGGACAATTTCACCAACAAAAAAAAAAAGAATGTGTAGGGACAAAATAATGAATCAAATAAGGAGAAATAGCAACAGAAGTGTAATAGTAACAAACATTTGAGATAGAATTAAACAACTTTTATCAATAAGTAATTGAAATGGTTCATCTCTGTCCAGATAAACACAAATTCCAAAAAAACTGGAACAAGAAAACTATGTATGTATACATAGTTTCTCTCGTACGCTAAATGACTTCATAAGAATCTTAAAAACCAAATCCTTTGCCTTTTTTTTGTCAACAGCAAATGTATTCTCACTCCCAAGTGAGAGAGGGAATCTTGAGGTGTCCCAAGTTACCCAAAACTATAACATTCTTACACATATATCATATCACATTTCTATTTGTTATCCACCCGTTGTCAGGAAATAAAGAGGAATTCTTCCTAGTTTCCTTCTTCTTTGGCCAGTATGTATTTGTTGAAGCTGAACAGAGAGGAAACTTAGTGTGTGTTTGGGAATCCATTGGGAGAAAGGAGTTATGGATTTCTAGATAATTTTTACGGATTTCGAGATGCTTTTGTCTTGGTTTGTTTGCACCGTTGGAAAAAAGTGTTTCCTAAACATACACTTAGTCGATGAGCTACTCAGAAAAAGAAATCGATGAAAGGGCCTGTGTGCTTTAGGAAAAACTAAACATGTTTCTTTTTGCCTGGGGCAATGACTATATTCTCACCTGCGGGGAGAAAATTTAGGTAGAGTTCATAAGAATTTAGGTAGGGCTCATAAGATGTTTGGTTTCAAGTTTTCTAATAAAAATATAAGAAGTGGGTTTTATTTTATGGTTCAATGGCGCAACCACTTATCACACTTCTACTGAAAAATTTGACATCAAGCATATGAGAACAGTGCTGAAGTATTCTCTATGGCTGTTGAAATTCCACTATCTACTGGAAATGAAAATGGGCTCTCCGGCAGATCGATTCCTTGACCCCTAAGTAAAGAAACAAAGGAAAATGAGAGAATCCACAACAGCATTTGAAATGTCAGAAAAATCAAAGCAGTAGGATGGTTTTGGACATGAAATCCATTCAATTGATATGGAAGTCAAGAAGGATCATTTATTTCAGAGGTTTGACTTTGAATGGATGAAAAAGAATCAAATATAATGCGGAATATCATGTGACAACTGAGAGATTTCTAATCTATTTCAGCATAGGCATGTTGAAGGACAAGAGAAACCTATAACAAGTTAAATCCGTACATGTCTTCATTGGCACAACCGTCGTCTGTATGCCCAGACCTGTCATTCGAACCATAATTGAGAAATTTCGGAGATTGAAAATTGAAATGATCTGCATGAAAAACTATTCAGAAGTACAAAAAATAAAGGCATATAAAGAAAAAGAAAAAGAACAAGTCATGGAAATATGTGATCAAGCATTTTTCACACCTTCTGAAGCATTGAGCTGGCCCAAGGAGAATCCTAAATGAGGTGAACTTGACAGAGGTTTTGGGGTCACCTGCAGTTCTGCAAGATGTCTCCTCTGAAATTCAAGGACCTGTTCTTGCTCATCCATGAGCTGCCTCCCCAGAAATCTAGGGTTTCCATAACTCAACACTACAAAAATGGCTTTTAAGATTACGTTGTTAACCAGGAGAAATTAGACTCCCAAGGTTAAATTCGGGAAAATACCTGACTCACTGTCCATGTCTTCATGATGAGGTGAACCACCAACAGGAGGGTCAACTCTCTCCAAATATTTTCTGCATCAAATGAAAGACCCGTGAAAATGATAAATAGTCACAGCATTTGTCCCTTGTTGTTAGACCTTTACATGGAGGGCAGATCCACAAAGGTGGAACAAAGAATCAATATTGTGGAAAATCTTGTTAATCTTGGTGACACATTAGTGACATTATTAGATTCATTGACTTTCACATTTTGCATTACTTGTAATAATCATTTCATGCTTCACTCTGGAAAAACTAGCTTTACTTGGCTACCTAAATTAAAATAATTCAACTTTCGGGTTTTCATGAGGATTTGAAACAATAAAATCAATAACTTTCTGTCCAAGCAAAGCCAAGGATTATACCTGTCCGCAACCCTTGACCTCTCTCGGTAAGGTTTCACAAGCACGCGTGAGCCACGTACGTAGTGGGGATTTCCTTTTTCCAATATCAATTTAACAGTTTCTGGATCAAAAAATGTTACAAAACCAAACATCCTTTTCGGTTGGGGTGGGATCCTTACATCTTCAACCTGCCCAATGGAACTACAAATGCAGTAAAGTGAGGTTAGTTTGCTGACATAAGCCTCTCACAAGTGAAGAAAGCCTGAAAATGCAAAAATGAAAGAAATCTTAACTTGAAGTAATCTGAGACATCCTGTTCTGTGAAAGTGCTATCTGCCGGAAATGTCATATATATTTGTCTTGATGCGCTTATATTTTGACTGGGATCTCCTTTTTCCAAGTACCTATCTTCAACCAGCACCACTGCATGCTGCCCATGAGGTCTGTGAATCAACCATAAGGAACAAATCAAATTGGAGAAACAAATTATCCATAAACTTCTTGAGTGACAATTATGAAAGGATCAAGATTCAAGATCAATTCACCTGTCTATTAGTCGTATGCTATTTTTCAATCTCGCAAGAAGCTTTGTTAGACTATATCCCGATTTACCATGTCTCTGGCTCTCAGTTAGATAACCATCTGCTTGAAGCACTTTTTTGTATTTCTCACAATATGCCATTGGAAGGGAAGCAATGGAAATAGGATTGCCTCTCCTTGGCCTTAGAAGCTCAATAAGTTCCGCCTCTAACTGTGCAAGCGAACCCGTCAATACTCCTTGATCGTCAACATTCCCATTCATTTGAGAGAAGCTCTCAGGTGCAACTTGTC
>JANTPZ010013652.1:0-11178 GCA_025593235.1 Vachellia pachyceras
TTTTTTTTTTATCAATTTTGATTTTAGTATTTATGTATTCTCTTAACTAAATATCTTAATTTTACTTTCTTAATCTAATTAACCCTAATAACTTTAATTTGCTAATATCGTTAGGCCTTGTACAAGATTTAACATCATATTTAGATGGAAAGAAGAGTTAGAAGATGGAATTAGAGCTAACATGACACATGGGTGTGTATGCCTCAGATTTCTATATGCTCATCAAACTCTAGAGTCTAGACTTCCATTTATGGCTTGAATTGAAAAATAGGTACTATGTAAAATTATCAAACTATCTAGTAAATTATCGAGCTATCTAAAATAAAGATTTCGAAAACTAAGTAATAAATTATATTATTAATAAATTAATAATTATTAAATTAATCATATACTTATAATTTATCTATTATCCAACATAAATGGGTCCGTTTGGCAAAGCAGTGGAGAAGTACTTATGGGCTTATTCACATAAGTCGAAGCAAATATGTGAAGGAGATTGTCTCGTTTTGCGGAAAAACACTGTTGAACGTACTTATGGGAATAAGCTGGGCGTTGCCAAACAAGCACATTATTTATAGTTTTAAAATATTTATCCTAATAAAATATCAAAATATATATGGTAACGGCTTATGTTTTCTTAACTTTCAAATTTGAAATTTTAAAAAATTCATCCTTTTTTAAGAAATAATTAAAAAGATGAGTATATACAAACGCGACCATACGGGGAAGGGATTCTATTCTTAATCCAAACATTTAGATTAAACTTTTGAGAATGAATGAATTCATATGATTTAACAAAAGAAAAGAGAAAAAAATTAATTAGTTTGGTTGAAAAAAAGGAGAGGTGCCTCCCATGTTTTCCCCCAAATATCCTTCTCCCCTAAAATTTTTTTTACCCAAATTCATTAAAACTTCTCTTCTATTTTCTTAAGCAGATATTAGAATTAATAACTCATAATGAATGCTATTTGTCAAAAGAATTAAATTTTCGATTATAATTATAATTGTAATAAAATAAATTTTGCTGTTTTTCAGGATGATTAGTAATAACATTATGTATTTAAATAATAACAAATTAAAATTTTAATTATTTATTTAGCAAATAAAAAGTATATCCGTTCGATGTTTCATGTCTTGTTCTGCCGTGTTCTTGTGCAATCCCTAATCACTAAAACCTTTGTTGCTTCTTCGAAAGCATATAGAAAATTTAATTGTATTTTTTGAATTAATTTTTCAAATTTATAAATTGATATATAATTTAATAGTACTCATAGATATGTACTTTTAAATAATTTATTTAATTCTGTTAATTAAAAAACCAACATGCTCTTATATTAGGACTGACTATCTATTTTAAGACATATTTCTTGATAAAAATTATAACTTGAATAAATGATAGATGAAGTTTGTGATCGTAATTACATTAAATATTGTTTTGAAATGTGATTGAAAATTAGCTCAAACTTGAATTTCAAATGTTTCTTATAAATAAAAGTGACATTATGCATTCAAATATCACATTTAATTCAGAATATTTAATGTTAAGTAAAATTAACAAAATTAAAAATAAATATTTAATATTAAATATTTTAAATTTAAAGAATTAAAATAAAATTTAATATAAATTTAAACGGCTAAATTTAGTCATTATTAGTTATATAGATAATTTTATTTTGTTGGTAAAAGTCTCATATGAGCTATGAATTGAAGGACATGAGGCCCATCAACAAATCCAAAAGCCCAGAAAATTCTCGTGGCCAGAATAGGTGCGTTGTGCCGCATTTTCCTCCTGCATCACTAGGTTGTCGCTGCTGCTGCTCATCCTCCGAATTTTTTTCTCTTTTTACTCATCATTGATCTCGGACCTGCCCTCATTCCTTTGATCACAAGAGCTCGATTAAGCTTCATCTTTGGATTTGTCGCTTTCCTTTGGTGAGTCGTCTTTTCCCTTCCCTTCCCATTTCCACACTTCCTGGATCTATGAACTGCTTTGGAATTGTGTGTTCTCCGACTTTGATTATTTATATTGTAAATGTATATGCTTGAGCTATGAATCCGTGCACATCTATCTCTGTTGGCAATTCTCTCCGTGGAAGACTGGGGGCTTCGTCCATTTGCTCAATCCTAAGTTTCTGTTTTTCTAATATATGTTCTATCTATGTTAGCCAGATATGCGGAACTGAAATGCCTGAAATCCATCATATGGTGCCTGTGCCTGGATTTATGTTGCCATTTTATTTTAAAAGTAATTAACAAGAATAATATGGATTCACAGTGGTACTATTTTATTTTAAATGTATTTTATGGCACGATTATGAAGATGAGCTTGTTCATCTATACGGTCATTTGTATAAGAAGCTCTGAAAGATTGGACAGTGTTTTTTTTTGGCCAATGATTTGACAGTGATACTACTCGGACTTAGAAGTGCATATAGTTGGAAGTCTTTTCGTGAACATTAAAGTATACAACTTTCTACTGGCTTTCCCCTGCAGGAATAAGAGAATGTTCTTTGATTTTGAGGGTAAAATTGGTGAAATTTATTATTACTAGTGTTACCGTCTTTAGCATGACCTATGTGAAAACATGAAGTCTGCTGTGAAGCTGATTGTGCTGTCTGCGTTTGGATGTATGCTTTAGGAAATATGCCAAAAAATATCATCTTCTGGATATCCAGAATCATATCGTTATAGTAAAATCATGATCTACTCATTTTAGTTGCAACGCGTGAGTGTAAGCAACCCTGCTCAATTTGTTGCATGACAACTTTTCCATACTGGGGGTTGATGAGTTATCCTTATTCTTCATTCCCCTTCTCTTTTGAAATGCATTCTTGAAATACATTTGATTTTTCATTATTATCGTCTTCTGTTTAACCTTTATATTGCTGGATTCTGGACCTATGATTCTATCGCTGGTCTTAACAAGTTAGATTGCATTATATATAAGTTTCATTACTTTGCAGATCCTGTTTTCTAAGTTCTGCCTGTTGATAATTTGATATTAAATTTCAAAGAGCATATAATCTTGCAGTTAACATTGCAGGCTCTAAGGTCTTTTGTACTACTTATTTGCTTAGTATTTGTTATGTGAGAACTATGCATGAATATTCAAAGCGATTTTTACCTCTTGCATTGTTTAGCCATAATCCTACATCGATGAATCTCCCAGGCTCATATCACTTATCATGGAAATCTTCATTAAATTTGTAAAGTCTGATTTTTGTGATCATTGCAGATAATATCTGATAAACAGAATTTATGTACTTATGTTTGTGATCTATGCTTAATTGGGCCCTACCCATGTCATTGTCTTTATGCTTGTTTAGATTACTTTATTTCTGATTATTGGATAAATGGATTTATTATTCACTCATCTATAATCCATGGGCCTACTCTTCATGAATAATTTTGCAGTATTAACTGAGACTGAGATGGCTGGAGGTGTTATTCAACAGTTATTGAGGAGGAAACTCCATTCTCAATCTACTGTAAGCTTTGCTGTTTTTTCTCATTCATTTTTTTTTGGCTCTTGGGACAACTTTTTCTGGTTCCTATAGCCTATGCAGACTGCAAAGGGGCACTTTTAATTTCAGACAAAGAGTGGGGGTTAAAAAGGGAAAAATATGGTGCTATGTTCATATGCACAATCGGGAAAGGAAACACTTTTTCCTTTTATCAAATGCCCCCGGGAGATGTTTAGAGTGGTGCATCTATTTTTCCTTATACTGTATGTTTGAGCAATAATAGTTAGATAATGTTAAGGACATACATTTGGAATTTTGGATGACCAGATGTTGGGTACCCATCATTATTGCTTTTCTAGAAAGCAGATATTCTTCTTTAGCTGTGTGGCATTTTGCTATTGGATTGTATGGGGTTCAGAGTGCTGTATCTATTTTTCCTTATGCTGTATGGTTGAGCAATAATAGTTGGATAATGTTAAGGATATAAATTTGCAATTTTGGATGACCATGATGTTGGGTACCCATCATTATTGCTTTTCTAGAAAGCAGATATTCTTCTTTAACTGTATGGCATTTTGCTATTGGATAGTATGGGATGCTTTATGAGATATTTTACCCCGAGTATCCATTTTTCTGTTTTTTTGTTTGCCCAAGTTCATAATTATACATAATGCCTTTTAGACTGTTTGAAATTTGCAGAGACTCACTGTCAAACACCTTGCAGTTTTAACTCACTAGATTCAGTTCTTTATTTCTGCTCCATCTTTAAATTATTTATATGGAAACGAGGTTTAGGATATTCAAGATATAATTGTCCATGTTCAAGTTGCTACTTCTTCCCAGCTGATAAGGCTGAGAGCTTTATTCTAGTTGTCTCTCAATAAATGCATGTAGTCATTTGTATGTTACATACTCATGCAGGCTTATATGGCAGGAAGATTTTAGTAAGCTTTTTGACGTGCTTTCAAATATTATCTTCCAATGAAACAAGGTTTACCGTGCCATGAGCTCATGGTTAGCTTATACTTTTTTGCAGTCCTCTTCCCTTTTATCATCCATTATCACGAAAAAAGACAATGCTGGCTCTACTGGCGGCAGGTCTTTGAGAGCACTTGCATTAATTGGAGCCAGCGTCTCAGGGTTTTTGAGTTTTGCTACAACAGCTTCAGCTGATGAGGCTGAGCATGGCCTGGATTGTCCAAGCTATCCATGGCCTCACAAGGGCATCCTCAGTTCATATGATCATGCTTCGTGAGTCTTTCTTGAATAATAAGCTCTTTATTTTCCTTCTTTTTATATGACAATGCCTTTTAGCTAGTTCACCGCAATGTACACTCAATATTGTTCTATATATGATTTCATGGGACAGAGATTGAATCCTTTTTGACTTATTCCCATGCTAAATTTTTGTAGCAGTAGGCAGTTGCTAGATATTAATTTGATAAGCTTTTTCTGAGGTGAGGTTTATTTGATTTGTCTCAACATTGTGTTTTTATTTTTTGAGGAGGTTAGGATATGCGTTCTTCTTTATATGGGTATCCTAAGTTGTGAACACATTTCATACGAACACTATAGTAACCATTGCATACTGTTGATCTTAACAGTTCAAACTAATTTTTGATGAGCAGGATCCGCCGTGGTCATCAAGTATACACACAAGTCTGTGCTTCATGCCATTCTATGTCTTTGGTATCATACCGTGATTTGGTTGGTGTTGCATATACAGAAGATGAGGTAAAGGCGATGGCAGCTGAGATTGAGGTGGTTGATGGCCCAAATGATGAGGGTGAGATGTTTACACGCCCTGGTAAACTCAGTGATCGATTTCCTCAGCCATATGCAAATGAAGCAGCGGCTAGGTTTGCTAATGGAGGAGCTTATCCTCCAGATCTGAGTCTCATTACCAAAGTAATTCCAATACTTTGTGACGTCATTAGAATTTTCTTCTATACGTATGCAAAATATTAATTTTATTCTTTTCAGGCCCGCCACAATGGTCAAAACTATGTATTTTCCCTTCTTACTGGTTATCGTGATCCCCCTGCTGGTGTTTCGGTAAATTCTAATCTAAGATTGTTCAAATTTCTGTGATACTTGCTGAAGTTACTTTGTGAGTTAAGAAAAATTTTCAGGATACAAGAACATCGTCAAGGCTTTGGCACAGTAATGTTTACCTGCATCTGTATGCATGCTTATACTGGGGGTGGGCAGTTTTTCAAGAGCCCTTGCCTTGGCGTTTCTTTTCTCTACAGCATTTCATGAACAGCTCGATTTTAAATTTTGCATGATTACATTTACAAATTATTTTGCTGGAATGTTGATATTTGCCAGTTTTTGAAGCGGCAGCACTTTTCCCATGTTAAAGCACATAATCGTTGGGAAATTTTGTTTTTCATAGTCTGGAGCATAATGGTATTGGGTGGAAAATGAACCTAGCTAATCCAGTTATCAGTCATTAGTTATATATATTGACAAACCATGGAAGATGAATCAAATTATCTATTTCTCTTCGAATCCAATTATTATGACAAGTTCATGAATATCTGCCTCTACACCAACTAGCGATATTGTGCTTCAACTCTTATTCATGATTATCTCTGTTGATAAATTTGTAGATTAGAGAGGGATTGCACTACAATCCTTATTTTCCTGGTGGAGCAATTGCCATGCCTAAAATGCTGAATGATGGTGCTGTTGAATACGAAGATGGCACTCCTGCTACAGAGTCTCAGGTATATCACCTCTTAACTATATATATATGTTAGCTTGAGAAGTGGCTTTAGTAAATCTTCCCAAAATGCTATATCCATGGACTCCGGATGATAGGAAGCTGATTTGTTTGTGTGCAGATGGGAAAAGATGTGGTGACATTCTTGACTTGGGCTGCTGAACCTGAGATGGAAGAGAGAAAACTGGTAATGTTCCCTTCTATACATCTCTCTCCATCCCATGGATGTAGAACGTTGTATTTTTCTAACCAAACTTGCTAAATGCAGATGGGTTTCAAATGGATTTTTGTACTGTCCCTGGCTCTGCTTCAAGCCGCCTATTTCCGTCGGTTGAGATGGTCTGTTCTCAAGTCTCGCAAGCTAGTTCTTGATGTTGTCAACTAGCTTCTTTTCAACATTCATTTTCACTACAAAATGCCCCCAATGTGTTCAGCCCGTGTGGTTCATGAAGCAGCTGGATGCTTGTTAAGATGTCCCAAAAATGTGGCATTCTTTACTGTCTTAAAGATCCCTTCTTGGGCCTACATTGACATGATTTTTAAATCATACGAGTCCCCTACATTGACATGATTTTTGCAAATGGATCCCTTATGGCGTTAATGCTAACGTTCATCTTAGAAGAAACAAAATAAGTCAATGAGACATTTCATTCTATTTTTCCATTTAGCAATTTATGTAGAAATATAAGCACGAGTTGAAGTCATTTTCCGGTTTAAGTGAAGTCATGGGTGAATGGCTTGATAATGTATTAATGTGGCATGAAAAGTTGTCTATAAATGAAATGTTACAGATTGGATTCTGCTCATAATCTCATACCATTATTGTCTTTCCTTCTAATTCAAAAAAGAGAAATATACCAGATTTTTAAAAGGATATTGGATGAACCTTGAGACTAATTGGATGAGATACAAGATCAGTTTGGATTTCATCAGCGAAGTCCCAGAATTGCATTGAACAAACCTTGAGACTAATCTTGCTACAACTTGCTCCATCATCTAAGATTTAGCAAAAAAGCATTTTGATGCAATGATAAAGGCAGGGAAGAGTTTTTTATCGGCCAAAACGACCAACTTAATTACATATCGAAAGAAAATTATCAATTGATTTTTGATCTGATACAAATATTTGCAGGTCAGGAACTGTGTGCTTGCTTACATACTATAAAGCATTTTGCACAAATAATTAGCATGACAAACCACAACTGCCATAATCACACAAAGGACTCACGACAAACCATTTTACGCTATTTCAAACCCCAAAAAAAAAAATCCAAATTTTGGCTTAAACTTTTAAGCCATTTCACTTCATTCCCTTCCACATTAAAAGGGGAAAAAACTTTCTGACACCACTTTAAATTATAGAAACATTTTGATCCCAGTTCAATACCTTTAGGCATTAGTAAAAAAACAATAAACTATTTTTTTAAGTGTAATGGATGTGTTAAATGGATAAATATAATCATTGTTGCTCATATTTAAATCTGTTGTTTTCACTTTTATCTATGATAAATTAAGAATTATTTTATAATTAGTATTAGTAACAAGCTCAAAAAACGAGTTGGGCACCCACCGCCCTTTCCTTGGCTGACTTTCATCTGAGACTTCCGTACTTATAGAGGTAGTAAAACGCGGCTTGCATATGGGTTGGGCTTTATCCAACCCAGCCAACCACGGCTGCCAATCTACCATTTATTCTATTAATGGGGTAAATCATACTTGAATCACCGTTTTGTTTCATTTTTTTTCCTTCTTCTTCTTATTCTCATCTACTGAGAAGATGTTAATTAGTGAACTGGTTTCTTCCTGTACGGATCCAACTAGGAGGTTGCTAAGCTCATATTGATTTTATAAAAGATTTGCGTTGTTTACACTTTATAGAAGTGTGTAATTCCTTGTTCAGTGTCAAAGGGATGACCATAAATCATACAAGTAAGACACATGACAACTTGATCCATGATTAATTCATTATATAAGCATATCACTATACCACATCTGCTACTAGATTCAGCCAAAAATATTACATTTGTTAGTGTACATTAAATCATACATGGTGAATTATTATTTGCTAGTGTACATGAAAAACTTTTAGGTGAAGATCCATTGATGTTGGATATGTTTGGATTAGCGTTGAAAGTTAGCCCTAGTGGAACATGAGTTAGGTACCATACCCTTAGATCGTGGGTAAACTCAATCACTTTCCTAAAATTTGTATTTAAAAAAAAAAACTATTTTTCCACCATGATTTATAACTTATGAGGTAAATATATAAGATGCGTTTTATTTCAAGTTATTTGAACATAATTTTTTAAATATTATATTGGTGCACATCCACTTTTAAAAATTTATAAATAACTTTTGACTTCCCCCTCCTGGTTGTGAAACTTAATATGTTTATATACTCATGCTGATTTTTGGCTTTTGAGTATTAGTACCTTCCTCTTTAATTAACAAAATATTATTACCCCCATTTTCAATAGACTCTCCACAAAATCCCTTATTGGATATCAATGTTCTTCACCAAAATTGCTTCCACGCTTTTGCAACAAAATTAATTTGCTTGATTGTTTTGGAAATTTTATTATAGTTTTAATTAGGGAAAAGTTATCAGAGGAAAACACTTTTTAACATTATTTCATTTGTATCTCACTATTTTGAAACAAGTAAAATCCTGAATACTAACCGTTAGAATTTACGAGTTGACTCAGTTAAAAAAGAAGATAAGCACTGAAAATTTTGCCAAATTTCAAGGATCCTTCGAGCACCAAGGAAACACTAAGAGTAATAAGATGATGAGCAAAAGGTTTCAGAAAGAGGTAGCTTTGCATAATAGGAATGTGCGCAAGAGACTTCTCCTCCTTTCCCAAATGGCATAGGGATCATTTAAGAAGAGATCTGGCGAAATGTTCCCTGGCTGTAGCCAATGCTTGGCTTATTGTCTGCAGAAAACACCAAACAATAAAACAAAAAAGATTACAACTCTAACAATGGAGTTCCCATTCCAGTTTTTTCCCTCAAAAATCAATGTGAAAGAAAGTTGTAGAAGATACCTGTTCAGATAATGAAACGCTAGAATCTAGGCTAGTATTTGCAACTTTTTCAGCAATAACATTTGGATCAGTTTCCAGTATTATGCTGCACATAAAAGAATAGATGAGATAAATTCTAATACAGTGAAATGTATAACTGCTGAAATTACGGTGGCAGCTGAAAGGTACTAATAATTGTGGAAACAAAAAGGTCTAGATAAAATATTAAGAAAAGAGAATATCGTCCATCAACAATCAGAGTTTGATTCCACTAGACGACACTTGGAGAGTAATATCCTGAATCATATCAGAGGTGCCGTGTAATGAGAAGACACAAAATATAAGGGTTCAATTTGAACAATGATCTCCATAATGTGAGGATTCCACAAACTGTATCAATATCTCTATTCCTGTATGAGGAAACCTTAATTTACAATAGCCAATGAAGCCATACTATGAGTGGGGATATAGTCACCATAATGGATTTTACCGTACAGAAAACCTAAAGAAAAGAATTTTGGAAGCAGATATTGATGGATGAAAATATGGTAAAGTTTGTAACAGAAAGTAGAAACACAATAAATTGGAATCCATTGTGACAGGGAATACCAAATGAAACTTTTGCCAGTATTTCTATTCATTGTTACATTGCACTACATGAAATAAATATCACATTCTTATTCTAGGCTCTAAAGCGACCAAATTCTAAGAGTTTCATGATGAACATCGAAAGCATCAAAATCTACCATGATTATGTTCCTTGCTAACTACGTGGAAGTTCAGAGAAGTTCTCTCCATAAACACTTTACCTTGTACTTTTTTCCCTCCTCTTTTCTTCGTTTTTTTTTGGGAAGGGGGGGGTGGGAGGTGGGGTTTGGTTTAAAAAGTATTGGCAGAGTATGTCAACAAAAATATATATATCATACCCGCCATCAGCAAGTTCATCAATACATAATAGAATGAGATCCAAGTTCTCAAGAGCTTCACTCTTTTCCACCCTGCCTCTGGGAAGAACAAGGGATGGCAGTATCAAGTTATTACTCAATGCATAAATCAAGGATGTTTTATAAGATAAGACCTTAGATATTCATAGTTAAGAACAAGAAGAGAACCTTAGCAGAAGGCCAACGGCATCAAAAAAACCCTGCAGAACTGTGGCCAAGATAATCTCATTTTCATCCTCACCTCCGGTAACAAAAAAGTGAAGGTCTTGCACAAACTTGTAAACCACGATGTTATTCTCAAAGATTGTTATTTCCGCTGTAAATGAAAGCATAGAAATATATTGAAGGTGAAATTGATATACTTATAGAGTAACATCATAAACAAAGTTGTGAGTTGCTATCTACTCCCATAATAGATATATTTATAAAATAAATAAATAAATAAAACTAATTGCTCTAGTTAGAACAAATTTTGGAAGATACAAGGATTTGAACTCCTATTCTGCTGAAAAACATTATCTTTAAGAGTGATGTAATTAATGCTACAAGAAACCAACACAAGACAAGTTCCAGTTCAAATGGAAAAAGCAAGTAACAGTGTGAACAAATTCATTTGTAATATAAAAGGCAACATGGAAATGAGAAGGGATCACCCACCTTCTGTTCGGGCATTGGTCTTTTGAGTCTTGTTGAATATAGCTTTCTCAAAAGCCTCCTTCGCACTATTTGTTGGCCAGTCATCTGAGTAATATTTAACAGCCACACGTTTCCCCTCAGAATCAAGAAGAAGGACGTTTTTCACAGAAGGACATGAATCCTAAGAAAAAGCACAAGGTAAAGAATCGAAGTCAGACTACTTTCAATAACGTTAGCTAAGAGAGCAGGGCCATGCAAATTTCGAAAGGCACCATGAAGCATGTTCTACATGTGCCATCCAGTCTAAGAAAAGATAATACACATGGTGTACAGCACAGAAAATTATGAAGACAGATCTGCTAGATCTCCAATCGTGATCA
>JANTPZ010013653.1:0-10427 GCA_025593235.1 Vachellia pachyceras
GCTTATATATAGTAAGGAAAAGAAGCTTTGGGTTTAGCTAATTAGGTGATTGAAAATGAGACATTGCAGACTGAGAACGTTTTTCATTAACTAATCCCATGTTTGATCCACCCCCCAGTTTACAGAAGGCTAAAGAGTAATGTTTAAGCCATATTATATTGCTTGGACTAAACACACCAGAGTTGCCAAGAATGGCCCTTGAGAGTTAGTGGCAGAACACGAAGGTGCTGAGGGCAGTTTGGAGAATTCAGCAGGAGGGTTTGAGTGGGAATCTTGATAAGAGAAAGGGAGGGGAGTTGCAGGGTAATCCTCAGCCTCCTACAGTTGAAGACTTGACAATGAAGGCAAAGAATGAAGGGAGGGAAATATAGATATAATGTTTTTACAACCACATCGTTTTGTTAGCTGTGTCGGTTGTTAGTTTTCTTTAGTGTCTTAACAGCTTTTGATGTTAACTGTCTGTCTTGAGGGAAAAATCTAACACTTCTATTAGTCTCAGTTGAAAATTTTAATTTTATTAATTTGATGAAGTTTAATATAATTGTCTGATTTCAGTTTTACCTTTTTCTTATTTGGCTGATAGAAAGATGGCCAGTTCGTTAGAGTTGCAGTGGCTACCTACTGGTTGATCTAATTGTGTGTAGGCATCAAATATATTCTTGTCCTAATTTGATAAGCTCACCCAATTAAAAATTTTATTATGTGATAATCCTTCCTTAAATTCGTTAAAAAAAAAAACCAAAATGGGAAACAAATGCTCGAATTATTTTTAAAGTTTTAAAATTTTAAATTCAAATAAAAATTAGTCTGTAGCTCCTTACAATTTTACTTAATTTTTAATGATGTTCCCACAGTTAAAAATTATAAAGGCTTGATTAAAAATCAGGTGTGATTAAAGAAACTACCTGGACTTGATTAATAAAAAATCTACAAAGGTTTAATTATATATGACTATATGGACTTTTAGATTAATTTTGTCAAAATTTAGTCGAATTGACTTTTTATAGCCTTATGAAATTTTTTTTTATTTTTCTGCAAATAAGTAAAATTAATATTTTATAACGCTTTTTATATATTTTTTATGAAAAACTTTTTTAATATATTTATTCTAGAATGGATTCAAATGTGAGTTTCAGTCGGCCTTAAAATAAGTTTCAACCCAACGTATTATTTATTTTTCTTTTCAAAATTGTTATTATTATTACTACTACCACTATTATGATGCTGCTTTTTTTTTTTCAATCTAAATCTAATATAGAGATAGCCCGCTTGTTCGATTTTTGATTAAATTTAAGAACATAAACCAAATAATCGGATGTGAAAAAAGTGCAATCTAATCGATTGTGCATCGTAGGTTAGATTTGATTACATGTTTAATCCCACCTAAAGCAACACACAAAGATTAGGTTACAAGAAAGTTGATCATAAAGTAAATATGGATTTGGCAAAACAGAAAAAAAAAGTGAATATCGACATTTTTGTTAATAAATATTCAAATAATTGAATAAATTGTAACAAAGTAATTGTACGAAGAGTCAACATAATTTGTGATGACCAGTTGGAAACTAAGAAGCAAGCTTGTGAAATAATTAAACTCTCTATCTCGTTAATAGTGAAAATGCTCCTTCATTCTTTGGATATAAATTTCCCATAAATACTTTTCCACTAAAAAAACTCTTAACATGGATGCATGCTACCTATTATTCTTAACATAAGTTTTACACTATTTTTTTTAAAAAGATTAAGGGATGTAAATAAACTAATATATTTATCATTTTTTATAAATTAATTTGTTTAACTTATAAAATGATATATAATCAATGATGTATATAAGCATTTTAGAATATATAAAATATAAAGAGGCTATTTAGCTTCAACCTCTCCAAAAAAGTCAGTCGAACTTATATTAAAGATCAGAGGCAGTGCATGGATAAAGAAGAAAAAGAAAGGTTCAGAAACCAAACTGTTTAACATAGTGATACAAAGAAAGAAGAGAAGAGTTGACCTTTTGCTACCTCTACTTTTGACAATCTGCCATGGTGTAGCTGAGATAACATGCACATGGGGAAATAAGTGCTCGTCACAAACATATATAAGGTTTGTTTGGTTAGTCCGTTTGGACAATCAAAATCCATTCCTACGTTTACCGAGATAAAATTCCTCTCACATATTTACCTCAGAATCTGTATCTGTTCTCCCAACGGGCTATCCAAACAAGCTTTATAGAGATTTATGCAAAATAATTAAAGACAATCCTATCGAGTTAATTAAATGAATGAGTGTTCAATATACCCAAGATTTTTTGTAGTGAAATCCACATCTTAATTATAAAATATAATAGCGAGGGAGCAGAGAACTTACAACCTGCATTGCCATTGAAGATCCCATAAATGCCATGATAGACCCTGCAGTCACAAAGAATGAAATTTTGAATGAAACTGGACATACTCTTGGGAATGGTTTATAAGTTTATCTTTTCAAGGTCTTTCAAATTACTAATAAAAGAAAGAGAAATTTAGGGAGTAGTCTTGTCTGGAAACCTCATTGGCCAAAAAGACAAATTTTACAAGCACTTTTTTGTGTATAAAAGCATATAAAGTTCTTTAAGTTAATAAAATTTTTAAACAAAGACTTTTAACTGATTTTCCTTGTAAGAGACACCAACATATTAAATGGTAGGGTCAAGGTGTTGTGTTTTCTTGAAAGAGCTTGCAATGAATTCCAATCTTGCCATGTCTATATATAACATTCTCTCTACCAGTCCTAAATATAAGATTTCGTTTGTAGTGTAAATTGCACTACAAAAAATGTTTTATATTTAGGATTGGATTGATATAAAAGAAGGTGGCTAAAATGCATATATACTTGCCAAAGAAAGGAATAGTGAGGGCTAAAACCAAGTTTGAGAAAACTAAAAGTGTTCTGATAACAACAGACATAGATACTGCTATTATTTACATTTACTCAATTAAAGGCAAATGTCTATTAAGTTGGATATATAATTGCTACTGCTATTATTTCCCCTAAAAGTAGTGATAGGGATTACATTATCTTACAGTGGTCCAGGCTGCAACATTTGAAGCAAATAATTCTTTGGGCATGTTTAAAATAAACTGAGATTGGATAGAGTCACCCAACGTTAAATATATAGCCCAATGCTGCAACTCCTATGTAACAAAACAAAACCCAAAGCTGTGGAAAATTAAAGCTCACGTCAGAATCTAATTAATTAAACAACCTCAAATTAAAGAACGATCCACATTCTAGCTAGTACCTATCCTCTCTCTCTTTCTATATATATATATATATATATGCATTAATTAGATACCTGACAGCTAGAACAACTCAAAATTTTGATGGTTCCTTCATGGAAGAGTATATGTTTGAAAAAATTGAGTGGCCTGCAAAGCAAAAACCATAGAGACCAATGGAGACTGGTATATTGGGAAGGTTTATAGCCTTTCCACCAGAGTCCAACTTTGTCTATTACTCCAACCCATAACTGTTAGATTGTCTGTCACCTAAGAGGGGGTGAATTGGGTGTCGTAAAAATTTTTTTTTTCTAAAACTTCGGTTGATCAAAAACTCAAATCATTAAGTGAAACAGAATATGAAATCAATTAGAGTTTGAGGAAAAATAATATAAGTTAATGAAGATGAAAGAACGTAAAGCACACAATGATTTATCCTGGTTCGGCCTTCTCTGACCTACGTCCAGTCCCCATAGCACCTCTGAGATTTTCAATCCACTATACCTTCCAAGTTTTACCACATACTTGGAAAACCATCACAATCACAATGCCATCCCAAACACTTGTGAACCCATTTCAAGTTTTTCACAGTGGGTACTTGAAAAGCCGCATAAATGTTTTCAGGCATTTATGAATCCACTCAAGTTTGCACCCTAGGTACTTGAGAAACCTTTACAATCATTCCCCTTCACAAATTGCACAGAGACCAACATGCTCTGTTTTCTCAACTCAAACTCAACCCAACAATATGAAGATCCCAATCTTGATTTTCTCACGGAAATATATTGAGTTTGGATAAATGAATAAACTTACTCTCTCAAAGAGTGGATAAATAAACATTAAAGCTCTCGGAGAAGAAAATATCAGAGCCCTAAAGATGTGCTCTGTTTTACGTTCACTGACTCCACATTCTCCATCTTCTCTCGTCTCTTCTCTGGCTTGAATGCTTTTCATTTATAGCCTAGACTTCGCTTGTTAGCCGTTGCTCAGAGTTTGAATAACCGTTAGAGAGAAGCTTTTTCCCGTTACTCACAACCACTGTGTTTGCTCATCTGTCATTAATAATTCTGCTGTTCAGCTATCGGTGGCAAAAGCTCTGATTCATTCCTCAGACGATCTGATATTTTTCATGAAAGAGCTAATAGGGCATTTATAAGAGCAGGTAATATTCAAAATGCCCTAGCACAAAAAAGGAAAGCTCTAGTACTCGCTATGCGTAGCTATGTCAGAAGCTGTATCAGAGAAAATGCAACTCGAGTTTTCAACATCTCACAACTCGAGTGCTGTATCATTGAGTTTGAAAGTCATGTAGTAAAACTTCCAGTTCTAAAAAATGAGGACTCGAGTTCTAAAACAAGTGACAAACTGTTCAGTTGAAAAGTTCCTCGAGACTCGAGTTTGGAAAATCAGGAACTCGAGTTTTGGAAAACTTTCAGTGATGACTCGAGTTTGAGAATTAAATTTTTGAACTGGTGAAATCTTGAAAGGCATGGAACTCGAGTTTGGAAAACGTCAGGACTCGAGTTCTCTGAAAATTTCCAGACATAACTTCCAGTTTTGAAATCAAGTTTTGAGTGAAGTTGTGGAACTCGAGTTCTGAAAAACCTGAAACTTAAGTTTTATAATGTGACGATAAAACTCGAAACTGAAACCTCAAGTTTGGACTTCAAGTTTCGTGGCACAGTTGTAAAACTCGAGTTTTGAGGAACTTGGAACTCGAGTTCTTGAATTATGAAATGCAACTCGAGTTTTCCCAAGCTTATGACTCGAGTTTTACTGAGATATTTGAGAAGATTCGATTCAGATCACGAAACTCAAGTTTTAATGAATGCATAACTTGAGTTTTTCTTCATGAGTTCAACTTGCACAGGTCATGATCCAGCTTTCAGCACCTGACTCGGCTTGCACAGATCACAGTCCAGCTTTCAACACTTGACTCAGCTTGCAACGGTCATACCTCTCTCGATTCAACTCCAAACCTTGCAAATAATATATCAATGGAAAGCACTGCATGTCTAATTTCACATGAAACAAGAATCAGTTTCAAATCTGTTATATAAAGAAAGTTATGATAGATACAATAAGCAAATGTCACTGATAAAGCGTTCAATTCGTCCTTCAAATTTTGAAAATTATACCTCCTTCATATGAAATGCTTTGATGCTGGTTTTGGTGTCTATACACAGCATTTTCAGTCTAGTTTCATATGAAATTGGTTTCACATTAATCGAAGTTGTATTTTGGGAGATATGAGTAAAATACCAGACATATGTCGAGCTGACAGAAAACAGAGATGCTGAAAGTCCAGTTCTGATGACTTCAAAACTAGAGTTTTGAGTCCAGGAGGTGAAACTCGAGTTTTGGATGTCCCAGAACTTGAGTTCTGATACTGAGAAGCTGAAACTCGAGTTTTGGATGGCCTAGAACTCGAGTTTTGACATCAAGAAGTTGAAACTCGAGTTTTTGATGATTCAGAACTCGAGTTTTGATATTTCTTCTTCCTGGAACTCAATTTTTGCTTCAGGAAGCTCTAAAAACTTATCAAACTCGATTTTTATCTTCAAGAAATGGTTTTGAGCATCCAAATAAAGCTTAGATAAATGGTAACTCAATGAAAGATGATATAATATCTATTTGAAAACATTTTAACATTCAAATTGAGTTATTTAACCACATCATCTTCCAATTTAAAAAGGATGCACAAATATAGTAGTAAGTCCATAAGGTTATAAAATGTTTTTGCTCTTTTATATTTGATATAATCAAAACTAATCATGTCTAACAAAAACAAGCAAGAAGTCACCAATATGGATGCAGCTATCCCTCCAACTGATAATAAATTCATCAAACAGTACATCATTAGCATTAGTGAGCTGTTAATTAAACTTTAATTTTAAAGAGTTAGTTCCGTCGCTAATTAGCGAGGGATTTAGCGACGGAATATGTTTCCATTGCTAAATTAGCGAGGGAATTAGTTCCGTCGCTATTTCCCTCGCTAATTTAGCGATGGAATACGTTTCTGTCGCTAATTTCGTTGCTAATTATCCGTCGCTAAATTTAGCGACCCTCTTATTAGCGGCAGACTTTTTCCATCGTTAAATCTGTTTTTTCCGTCGCTAATTCCGTCGCTAAATCTGATTTTTCTAGTAGTGATTGTACAAACACACGTTGCAGTAATATGTAAACCTAGCTAGATGCATATAGCTTTTAAGTGAAAGAACCCCATTCACGTGAAGTTTAATAGGTGTTTATCATCGCCGGCAAAAAAAAGGTGTTTATCATCAAGTTTAGAAGCAAATATAGCACCTAAAGAGCTTTGTTTCTAATTTTCCTGAAGCTATGTGATGAGAATAAGCTAATGAATGATCTTAATTATTGTAATAGTCTTGTTAAGGTATTGTATACTCACTGCAATCACAAGGCGACCAGCTGTTCCTAAAGCAGCTTGCCCAATGTCCGGGCAGGTATGGAGTCCATTAGAGCTTTCTAAGCATCTCTTCAAGAAGATACCAGTATAGCAACATATCACAGCAAACAAGAACAGAAACATAAGACTTAACCATCCACCTTCTTTTACTGCATAAGGTGTTGTAAGAAGTCCTATTCCACACTGTATATTGGCTCCTTCAAAGCAGAAGGAGAAAAATTATAAGTTACATGTCAGAGAGATTATAACAGGAAAAATTTGCCCCAAAACTATGCTTTTTAACTTCTTATATACCATTAAGGATTGACTGTGCTAGCGAAGATTGCTCTTGAGGTGGTGGCAATTCACAACTTGAATACTTAAGAGTAGTTAGATATTCGAGACATATTCCTGGTGCTGCTATTGAAGGTAGGATCCTCTTGTTGTAACAATGGGATTGTCTTTAAATCTGAATCATCATTCCCGTTAGGCCTCTTGTTATTGGATGATGGTGCAGTAGTAATAGAAATTATTGATCGGCTTGACATACTTATTTGCCTCAGCAAACTCATTGAAGCTGGCGTTACACTTGTTAACATGTCCATAGATTGCCTGCATAAGTCAACAAATTAGGGTTTTATCATTAATTTCAAAACACTTTCCAGCATAAAACATTTTTTTTTGCCTTGATGATAATAATATACGACCTGAATGAAACTACTAATAGATTTGAAGCCATAAGTAGAGGTGGAAATAGGTCAGACGATCTGTCAGAAACCTGTGGCCTGACCTATAAAACCCTGTATACAAACTCAGGTTCAAACCGCTCACATGCTAAAAAGGCCAGTCAGACGACTTTGACCTTTTTTTTTTAAATTATTACATGCATTAGTCTAGCTTTCTAGGTTTAGGTTTTTCATTTCACAAATTGTCTTCCATTGTCTTTCATTCCAGTGCCTCTGCTTCCAGCGCAATTCACAAATCTTCCAGCGTCTACCTGTCACTGTCGGCCGTCGCCTTCCAGCTTCCATCTTTGTGAGTTGATGCTGAAACTGACACATTTTCTCGGCATTTAGTTGTCATTATTAGTTTTTTCGGTGATGATTTGTTGCTTTCTGCACGTTTTCTATTTGTGTTTGTTACAGTGGGCAATTCATTCTTGATCTGATATGGGTTTTGTTTCACAAATTACACACACACACACGCTAGAGAGAGGAAATATCGACAGTGTATCAGCAGTGGAATGGCAGATATAATCACGACAAAAAAAAAAATGTGAAGGGAGGGATTTTATAGAGGAAAATGCATGTTTTGTTGTGCTGTGTAATTGAAATGATGAGTTTGGAGGAGTGGTGGTCCGATAGCAGACGCAACGAAACAGGGAGGGTTTCATGGGTTCGGGTTATTGGAACGGGTTGCTATCTGAGATGCAATTGTTCACTGCTGTATATGCCTGAATTGAGATCAGATTGGAGCAACTTCATCAGAAAGTTAATGAAAGTGAAACGGGTAATGTGGTTGCTATATATACAACTACATAACACATCAAAACCTCTTGAAGGGGACACATAGCAAGCCAACTTGTGATCATCATGTATGTTTCTAAAACAACCACCTGCTGTTCTCTTCTCCAAATCATTCAAAACTATATATACTACCATGACAGCTATATATATCTTTAATCAGATTTACCACAATATTCCTTGGGTTGTGCCTTTGTGCGGCCTGTTGCTTGTAGGGTCGGCACAGAGCATCCATATTCCTTCCTCATTTGCTTGTGTCTATACATATAGAGAGGGAGATAAAAAGAGAGTTAGAAAGAAAAGATCAAGAGAAAAATAAAAGACGCAAGTGAACAGTATTGATAAGGAGACCAAAAGATAAGGAGAAAAATAAAAGACGCAAGTGACCAAAAAATTACCTTTAACTGAATCCGATCTTATTCAAATATGACATTTCTTTAAATGAATGTTTTATTCATTTAAAATGACCTCATTTGGTCATTTAAAATAAAAGACGCAGAAATTATCTTTTTATTTTGTGGCAGGGGGAGAGTACTGAGTGTTTTATTCATTTTATTCATCATTGTGTCATATTTGATAAGTCCTCAATTTTTTTCCCTCGCAATGCAAATATTTTATTCATATTTGAATAAGATCGGATTCAGTTAAAGATAATTTTTTTCTTCTATTTTTATTAAAGGCTCCACTCCTCTTTCATCTATTTTTTACCCTTAACCAAACATACAAAAAACTAATAAAAGTTAAAAATGAGCAAAAGAACAAAAATTACAAGGATGCACGTGGAATTCATTGACAGTAATACCAAAATAACAAATGCAAACTTGTTATAGAGTCTTAGAAATTAATTACAATTCCATTAGGGCCCGTTTGGTTCGGTGAAACTGTTGGAATGAAATGTAATGGAAAATTTTTTAAGATGTGCAGTTTGGGTTGCATTGAAAAGAAAAACAAGTTTTTGGGAAAATTTTTGTTTGATTGGATTAAAATTATAGAAAAGAGAGTAAGAAAATTATATTAAATGACTATACTACCCTTAATGACAAATGTAAAATGTTTTTTAATATAAGTATTTATTAATAAAAATTCAACTTATTTAGATATTATTATTTAATATTTAATTATATTATATTTATTAATATATATTTTTGTTAATTATATATATTTATATATATTAAGATATGGTGAATATAACCGTATCTTCACCACATTCAAATGTAGTGAAGATGAAGGGTGTCATTGGAATGAATCACAAGGCTCATTCGAATGACACCCTTCAAAATTTCAATATACACTTAAATGTGGTGAAGATGAATAGTGTCATTCGAATGAGCTTTGATTCAAAGAGAAGGGTTTGGGTTATTGATGCATCAGAGAAAGAAACACTTCATACAACACAACAATGGCGTTAGGAAAGGAGAAAGAGAAGTTTCATTTTGATGATACAAGTTCATTCGAATGATATATATTTCAGTATCCATATCGAAACATTATTTGAATGACAGCGATTACCTTTGTTCCTCTTTTCTCTGTCTCCGACAATGGAATGAGCTGCTCCTGTTTCAAGTTTTATTTGCAATGTCATGTCAGGATAAGTCCGTCTTTTTCCCTCTTCCATCGCGCGATTGAATTTGGCTTCCCACCATTTTAGATAGGAGGAGAGGTTCTCACCCAAGAATGAAAATAGGTCCTGCCGAAATCCTTTTTCATTTCAAATATTGAACCAAACAGCTGCCGCCACTATAAAATTTTGATTTTCCTATTCCATCGACTGATTTTCACCGAATCAAACAGGCTCTCTCACACACATGTGTGTGTAGATAATGCCATCACAAGGTAGTTGAAATGATGTGATGCTACTGTATTACCACTCCTAATTAAACAGAACAGCGAAGTGAGTGTGGAAATATTAAATTGTCTCTTGAATGTGTACATACAGCCATAAACGATTACTCGTAGATTGGTGACGTTGCAGCCAACCGGAGAAGACCAAGACGAAAATAGAGGGAAAAAAATATTGACTCAGGGGAACAAAAACTTAATAAATAGAGTAATTAAAAATATTATTTAGTTAACAAGTATTATTATAATTTTCTTAAAAATTTATATTAATAAAATTGACTGCAAATATAATTTCAACTCCTTTTAAATTATAAAAGAAGTAATTGTGAATTGGTGAGGTTAAGCAATATGAGAGAAATTAAATGATAAAATAGTATGGTTGTGATAACTTTATATATATATATATAT
>JANTPZ010013656.1:0-11667 GCA_025593235.1 Vachellia pachyceras
CATAATTTCTTAAAAAAATTAAATTGGGCTAAAGATAAGAGGTTACATTGCATTATTTTCTTGAATTCATTGTTGGGTGGGATGGGGACGATTCCTCTTCAACCGTGAAAACATTTAAAATGATTTGAGCTGTACCTTTCAAATATGATTTTGATGTGTACAATTAAAAAGTCTCAAGTTTAAACTTAAAAAACCATAGTTTTCTTGGTGATCTTTTATTAAATACCCAAGAAACAAAAAATAGGAAGACACCAAGATGTATAGAGTTTTGGATTCCCAAATTTGAATCCCGCGTCGTCTTATTGTACAAGTAGTTAGTGTTTGCATATTACAATATCATATATACAGAACTCAATACTCTTATTTTTATTTTATTACACGCACAAATCGATCAATACTCTACGTAAAATCATCACAACCAGCCTAAAGATGCGCAATGATTGTTCAACACGATTATATATACTCTACCAACAATCAAATATTTCATTATATACAATGAAGAGTCAAATATATAAATGATATTTAAGTTGACAATTCATTATGCCCAAAGAAACATGCTAGACTGCTAGTAATTAAGTCACAATCAAGACTTAGTGAAGAATATTTGAACAAAAACATATATCATAAACATAAAGAGAAGATTAAAAGCCCAGCTGAGTTCAAACCTCTTGGAATAGTAACGAAGGATCTTAATTATATAAAGTCTAAAAGTCAACTTTGATAATCACCTCGCATGTGAAGGTTTGTAATCCAAGGGAGCTGCCACTGTGCATGACATTATGCTAATCTCCAGGAAAATCGAATGTGAAGTGCTGTCAAACTTGATAGAAGAATGCCTTGTGGAAATGCCTCCATATCTCATGGCAACGATCTATGTGTAGTTCTTTTAAATTTGGAACAAGAACTTCCATATCACTGGACAAGAACTTCAGAGACTTGCACTTAACAATGGAAATGAGCTGGAGATCTTGAAGAGACGTAGTTGAACACAAAACGAAATTGATGTTCTCGCACTGCTCTATCAACAAACGTTTTAACAATGATAAGGGCAAATAAATCATTTGGAGTGATATATTGGAGCAATTGCATGCTGATAGATAAATCTTGTATCTGCAAGTTTTGAGACAGGGCCTCCAGCATTGATTCCAACATCCGGCCTCCTGAAATTTCTAGCTTCTCAAGCAAAGGAGGAAACTATTGTTCTTGCCACACTGCATTTTGACTAGCAGATATCTTTAAACTCTTAAGTTTTGGACTCCTTGGGTTACAGGAATCAAATTGTGGACATCGATAAATCCTCAAAGTTTCTAAATTAGGAAGCTGGCATTGGCAAGGTAGACTTCCAACTAATTTGTCGCAGTCAATTAATTGGAGATGTTTCAGTTTATGAAAAGCTTCCATGCATGTCATCTGAATGCCATTCTCTCCAGGAATCCATCCTTTTAAAATCAAGAAATTCAAGGGACGCACACGAATGGAGTCATGGGAGCACAATCGTTGCCCTTAAAAAACTCATTGCCAATTCTCTCTACCATTTCTAATTCTTCAATACATAAACTCTTCAAAGCATGTAGTTGCCCTAGTGGGGGAAGCCCCCAACAATTTTTGCAACCAAGTCATGTTGTGGTACAAATGATGTTCTAACCGCAACCTGGAAGTTCTGTATCCCTGTAACCATCCATTTCCAAGGCGGTTAAATCCAAATGAGGTTGAAGATTTTCCTAAATATCTTTCTCAGTCTGTGAATTATTCATGTGACCATCACTAAACCATGACAATTTTAAATCTTCAAGGTGCTTTTTCTCCATCATTCTAGCCTTGGAGGCTTCATTACTATGCCTTATATTCTCTAGATTACTTATTTTAATCGCACCCTTCAAGTTTGAAATTTCTCCCAATTCTCCAATCATCACCTTTTGCTCTATGCCAACAATGGAGTCACTCAAAACTCGCAAATATTTTAATTTTCTAAGTCCCCTTGTCTCATGGGGCCATTATCCTCTCCCCCAAAAGAGCTCTCATGAGGATGTGCAGCATGCCCGTTTATATAGTCCAGCACCCCCTCGCGTCCATCCAATGTGGGACTTCACAGTCATCCCGTGATAGGCTCCCCCGGCCAACCCGTGACCATCCTCGGCGTAGGGCCCACACACCGAACCGACTCCACGAGGGCTGGCTCTGATACCACTTCTCACGGGCCATTACCCTCTCCCCCAAAAGAGCTCTCATGAGGGTGTGTAGCACGCCCACTTATATATACCAGCACCCTCTCGCATCCATTCGATGAGGGACTTCACGGTCATCCCGTGACACTTGGCATCTGTTTCAGAGGAGTGCCTCTAATATCAAGGTGCCGCAACTTTATAAGATCTTGCATATCACATAGCAGCACCTCGAGGTCATAGCAATCACACACCTTCAATGTCTGGAGGTTGTCCAATTTGCACAATGAATCAAGTAATCTTTCAATTCCTGTTGAAGACAAGTCCAAATAGAACAGGTTTACAAGTTCTTGCATATTGCTTGGCAAAGTCTTCAAATTGTAGCATTGACCCAGCATCAATGTCTGTAGATTGTACGGCTTACACAATGAATTTGGCAAATTTACAATCTATGCAAGAGACAGATCCAAATAAAACAATTGTCTAAACTCACCAATTGAATCAGGCGCTACCTCTAAAGATGAAGGACCAGAATGTGAAAAAGTTCGCAAGTACTTGATCTTAAATCATGGAAAGTGAGGAGCATTTCTAGGAGAGCAAGGGAGAGAGAAGAATCTCAATCCTACAAAAGTTCACAAGCCTTTTGCTTTTTCAAAAAACTTAGTACTTAAGGATGGATAATTCAAAAAATTACAAGACAAATGTCGTGTCCTACTGTGAATTCTGTCTCCATCATTCTCCAATCTAAAGTTCAAGTCTCCAGCTGCATGAGTAACTAACTCATGAACAAGATCATGCATGACAAAATATTCATCATTTTCATGTGAGGGTTGAAAGAATGATATTGAAGTTAAATCATTAAAGTACTCATAACCAACTTCCTCTAAACTCATATTTCTCTTCGGCTGCAAAAAACCTTGTCCCTTCCACATCAAGATCAAGAACTCCTTGCAAAATTGATAATCCTTTGGAAAAAGAGAACAATAAACAAAGCATCGTTTTAATGTGGAGCAAGATAACAATAATGATAACGAACTCTTAAAGCTGGAATGGTCAACTCTTAAAGCTGGAATGATCTCACTATCGAAATCCCATAATCTGTTGTCTATAAATATACAATTCCAGTGTTCAATATCAGGCATTGATCGGAAAAGTCCCCCAAGTAATTTTGCAGCTAAAGGCAATCATTTACACTTGCTAACAATATCTCTACCGATTTTTTCTGACAATGAATTCATAGAAAAGTCTCCATAATGGAATGCATGCCTAGTAAAAATTGAAAAACAATCTTCATCAGACATTAGATCTAGACGATAACTTGATGGGAGTGTTTGAACCATTGAAGCAACATGCTACTGGCGAGTTGTAACAAGGATTTTACAACCTTTCACTCCATTGTCAAGCAAATTCTTTAAAGTATCCTAGTCATTATATTTAACACTCCAACCTTTTTCTTGCTAAATTTTCTTCCAAACGAAGTTGAAGTATATTAATCCTCCTCCTTATCAGAGACAGGATTGATTTGGTTCAGTGTGGTCTGTACTATCTTCAAAAGATTGAAGTTTTCAAAGACACTAGCCCATGTTGTCACCATCGGCTGCAAAACAACAACACGTTAATGAAAACAAAATCCGAGTCGTGTCCGAGAACACTGTCCTAAAGAGTTATTCCATCACAAGATGACAACTCCCTAGGATTAAACTGATCCTTCTCGCTGGAGCAAGGGAACAGAACAGCAAAAAAAGAAACAGAAGCTCAGAGAGCAAGGAGAAAGAGAGGAGAGGAAGCTTTGGAGTTGATCGAGAGCTTGGCGCACTGAGCTCTTTGGTTGAACTCGATATTTATAGGCACTGGGAACATATGAACGTTGGACACCCCATTATCACCATTAATCACTGATTAATACGCTAGTAGACAATGGTATTATGTGAAATAAATATTAAAACGTTGGCAGCAATTAAGCGCCAAAACGGTAGGCTAAAATCTGGATAAATTTGAATACAACATTTTATGACTAATCAGGCCTGGAACCGTTTTGGAGATAAACGTTGGAAGCAAAAATTCGGGATTAAAAACTAACAGACTCCAACATTTTAGAATTCAAAGGCATAAAATTATTTTGTAAATTTCCAAAACTAAAAACTAAAAAGTGTTCAATGCCTATCTAATTCACGCATGGGGGAATCGCCAGTTTTCAACTGTGTTACCCCATTTTTGCTCGTTGTTATGCGCGCGAGGCCCACCTCCTCTCTTGGCCCTTTTACAAGCCCAATATAACTCTTTGATATATATTCACTCAAGCCCTCGTTGTTTTGAACAATGTGGGACTTGAGTTTTCCCTTTTAACACACACACACACTTTTCCAACAATCCCCTACATGTGTGTTAAAAGTGTCACTATCATCTGAACTTTGACATGAGTATAAACGATTCGAATCTGGTGTCTTTCGACTATGAATCAGACCTAGACCAATAATTCTTAGTACACAGATATGTCAGTGAAACGTACATTTCTATGAACCAACAAATCTTTGGTGTGTACTAAAGGCCTTATTAGTTAGAATATACCCCCACATTTTCTGCTGTTAAGGGCAGTTTTGTACTTTAAATGGCCATGCGCGCGCCTATTGTTCAATGAATGCTCTAAAAACTTTGCCACGGTCTCATAGAAGCAGCTCCACTTCACATTCATCTTGGTGATCTCATCAAATATATCCGCAATGAATACACCATCCATAAGGACTATGAAGTCATTAAGAGCTTTGCTTAGCCTCTCCATCAATGCATTCTAGCACTTTCTCAAATCATAGAAAGGGACTAAAAGATTTTAGTGCTAGCAGAACTAACGAGTGAATTGTATTTACCCATATGAACCTTCTTCATGGGTTCTCCAATCACAAAGGTTGGGTTACCATCACCGTTAATTTCAAATTGGCTTAAGCCCCATTCCCCTTGATGTTTCAATAATTTGTTTCTTCCCTAGGGGTTTTGTTAATGATCCGCCAAATTCACTTCTAATCTCACATAATCGATTGAGATTACTCCATTTTTCAACAGCTACCTTATAATAATATGCCTCAATCGAATGTCTACTCTTCCTATTGAAGACTTTATTTTTAGCTGTGGTTATAGCTGATTGGCTATCACAATGTAAAGATAGTTTGTCCGAAACATCTGCTAAGAGGTTTTTCAACCACTCAGCCTTAGTGTCAGCCAGCTCCATTGCAATAAACTCAGAATCCCTTGAGGATTTTGTTAAGATAGTTTGCATGGATGATCTCCAGGTTACTGCACCACCACCGAGGGTGAATATGTAACCACTAATGGATTTAATCTCGTTTGAATTTGAGATCCAATTAAGATCACTGTATCCTTCTAATACAACTGGAAAGCCACTATAAAATATACCATAATTCATGGTACCTCTCAAGTATTTCATGACTCTAACTAGAGACAACCAATAGTCATCACTTGGACAATGGGTATATCTACTCAATCTTCAAATAGCATATGCTATATCTGGTCTAGTGAAATTCATCAAAAGCAACAAACTCCTAATAATTTGTACATACTTAGATTGAACCACTAGATCACCTCACTATCAGAAAAATGTCATTTAGCGACGGAAAATATTAGCGACCCTCATTTTAGGGACGGAAAATAGCCATTTAGCGATGGATTTTCTGACGCTAAATGGCATTTTTATGGTAGTGCCTCTATGTTTTACTAATTTTGTGCTAAAATCATAAGGAGTGCTTAAAAGGGTTTCATCTAAATATCCAAACTTTTTAAGTATTTTTTCAACATAATGTTCTTGAGATAATGCAATGCCACTTTCATTCCTTATGATTTTAACACATAAAATCACTTTTGCTTCATCCATATCTTTCATATCAAAATTTGAAGCTAAAAAGTTTTTAGTGTCTTCCACTACGTTTAGACTAGTACCAAAAATAAGCATATCATCCACATAGAGACAGATAATCACACAATCACAATTTAACTTACAAGTAAAGCATTCATCATCTCTTTTAAAGTTCTATTTTTCCTTTTAGCAACACCATTGGATTCAGGTAAGTATGGAGGAGTTACAAATTGTTGCAATTGAGGTTTGGTTGCAAATGTATGTTGAATTTTGCTATATGAAGCTCGATCGTTGCTATTATAATCTTTATTTCTTCTATTTTTTGCACTCTTCTTTCTTTCTCGATATCCCTCTTTCGCGATGTTCCTCTTCCCTTATAATGTGACTAATTAATACTTAAAATGTTTTAAAAAATAATGCTCATATTTATTGTTCGACAGTGCCTCGAATAAAATTATTTCTCTAAGAGAATACATGTCCTTAAAAAGACTAAAATGGAATGCCTATAAACAAACTAACTCAAACAATCAACACAACTAAAACATTCAAACTAACATGAAATAGAGTATTGATACTTCACTCCAACTAGGACACTGCAAGCCAATAAAAACACTCCTCATAACCACAAGAGTTAGGATGTTGATAGCCTCGAGGCATTGAAATAATCTCCGGAAAAACAATCTAGAGACCGAGAGCTTAACTCAAAGGACCGGGAGAGATCATTTAAATAGTTGTCATGGAAAAAAAATAGATGCACAAAAAAGATGTGAGTGATTTTAAAATGTCTTGATACACACACACACACACACTAAATATGAGGCTGATACAATGTTCATGAGCCAAAAATATACAGAATGTGAACAGTATAGTCACAAAGATAATTAGAAAATAACATAATGAGCAGAAGTTGACAAGAAGGAATAGAAAGTTCCCAGAGAGAGAGAGAGAGAGAGTCTAGAGGAGAACGGCAGAGGATGAACAATCACAAAATCGATACCCCACGTTCAGAACCTGTTTAGACCACAATTTTGGTCAGTCTTTAGACAATATTTTGCATGAGCAATATCAATATAAGGCTCAATCATTACAAAATTTCGTGCAGATAAGGAACGATCTTTGCACCAATAACAAAGTTTGGTCCAGTTCATAAATACCTTAAGATTTTGAGTTCAGAGGGATCTATTTACCATGACGTTAGAAAATTATATTAATGTAAGTTGAGATAAAACTCATTTTCCATACTTATTTCATAAACAAGAAATCACGTTGAAAAAGTAGCTTTTTTTTTTAATCCAAACATGCACAAACTCACTGTCAATATAAAAGCCTTATTAATAAACGATTTGTAAATATCTCTGTAAGCGTTAAATCCAAAGATATGTCATTGCCCTCATGAGCATTCAGGATCAACTCACCTGAACTTTTTTTGTATTTAAAAAGGCAATGATATTTGCCGCATGCTCGTGTGGAACCGTCCACTTAAAGTTATTTCTTTCATAAGTTAATACTTTCGTAGCATTTGTATAATCTCATTGATCAAGTCGTATCAATATCTATAAAATCTCTTCCATCAAGTCACATAAAAAAAAGGCTTATCATCAGCTATAGGCTCATATGTAATTCATAAGATAAATATGGCTTAATGACTAAAAAAATTGCATTGGGCTTTGTTTAAGCCGAGTATTCCATTAACGAATCCTAAGACTGTGTGCTCCCTTACATTAGCCGATATTAATATTATAAGTTGCCATTAAAGGCATGCTTGAAAAAAACTTCAAATGCATGCACTGTAAACGGTTTCAGTCGCACAAACATGTTTAAAAAGTTTCAAAATGAGTTACAAAAGACTTTTAACATACACAAGCATATCTAAAAGGGAATAAATCACTTAACTATTCGCAAATCAAAATGCACGACACGTATTTTTAAAAAGATTGAACTAAAATCCAAACAGTTTACACTTTCTCACACTTTAATCTAGCGGCCTCCACACGGTTTTAATGTGTCTGTGTATGACAATTTAAGAATAATATTATGAATTATTATAACTAAAAATTATAACCACGAAAAAGTTTAACTAATAATACGATTAATATATTAATTAATCATATGCTTTATAAGGCCTTTTACGAGCCCATTTTGGCTACTTTGGTTAAAACAAGCTGTTGATAATACGATCAAGTTTAGTGTTTTTTTTCCATAAAGAGGAATATGATGACATTTAGTCAAACAAATATTTTTTATTTTTCAAATGAATAATCAAATAATATGATATCAAAAGATTTAAAACAAAAAATACAAAAGATAGAAGGAATAAAATTGAAAAAAAAAGGTTTTACATTGCTCAAATTTGAGGAAGCTATTTTTCATTACGATCATTATCATTTAGTTTATATAAACCAAATGAGATTACTTGTTTGTTTAACATTATTTTTGAAAATGGAAAAAAATATTTGTGGGGTTGGAGAGACTCCGTTCAAAAGTCAGCATGTGTGTGTTTGTCCACTATTTCTATTCTCTAATTAGGTACTCAGCCAAACGTTTCCACCAAACAGCAATACTATAATAATTTTTTTTTTTGCCAACCAGCAATAGTATAATATTGCTCGCATCATTATCTCACGTAACTCACTTTGCTTTCATTTAGTTTTTTTTTTTTTGCCAACCTTTCATTTAGTTGTTTTTTTTTTTTGCCAGCACTTTCATTTAGTTGTTTGATTCATCCACTATGCTTCCTTCAATTATTAAAGCAGCACCAAGAATTGCCTAGATCTGTGTGCATGTCCAATCTCATTATAACTCTGCCACCTCCCCAACGGCTCCAAAATCAAAACAAAGGTTACTCACTCTGTGGGTATCTTTTCTATATCACTTTAGTTTTATGGGATGTCGCGGAAGGATCTAAAATTTAAGTTATTAGTGTTATTTTTAGTGTTTATTTAAATTAATGGTAGAAGATATTTTTTTTAATGTATACTACAAAAAAAAAGGATTTTTCATCATAATAAAGGTAATATTTTTAGGATTTTTTTCAGAAGCCACTTAAAGTTATACTTTCATAAATTACTTCTTTCATCACGGTTGAAAATCATAAGTTTAGCGGTGACTTTTTCTGTTACCGTTGAAAACCATACTTTTAGATGATATTCTCCATGTTGTTCCAATTTTATCAGATTCCCCTAAAGAGACCCAAAATAGAAGTTATTGGTACTATATTTAGTGCCTATTTAAATTAACGGTAAAAGTTACTTTTTCAATATACACTACAAAAAATGAATTTCATTGGCAACCGTTTACCCTTCAACAGTTGACTTTGAGAGGCGTTGTTGGAGAACATATGTTCAGCCGCGACGTTTTTATCATCGATGAAGGACATACTTTTAGTGGCGACTTTTACTGTCACCGCTGAAGGCAATACTTTCAATGGCCATTTTTTTATCACCGCTGAAAGCCACACTTTCAACAGTAACTTTTCTTTGTCGCAATTAAAAGCAAACACTAATAAGAAAACTTTCATTTGCAATTTTCATATTAACAAAGAATGTAATTTTTTATTTAAATTTAATATTTAACACTCATAATATAAATATGTTATTGATCCAAATGAATTAAATGAGGTAATAAATTTCATTTTCATATGTTTTATGCTTAAAAGCAATTGTTCAATGAATTCAATATGGTACTCGTGTATATGTATTGTCCCACCATAATTTCTTTCTCTCTCGTGTTTAAACTTGAAGAAGATAAATTTGGTGATGATTGAAAGATCCAATCGATAATCCAACCATCAATATTTAAGGTTTAGTTGTTTTGAATCACCCTATATAAAATATCCTCTAACCATGTGATCAAGATCATTCAAATTGTATTAAGCAAACGTTAATCATTTTCCATGAAAATTTTGATTGAGATCGAGGACTCAAATGATTAATCAACATATATTAAATAATACTCTCTCAAACCTCCACCAAAATAACCACTTTTAACATATATTGTGACTTATCTGACTTTTGGTCCAAATAATATATTTATATCTTGTTACATAATTTTTTAGTACAATCTTAAAAGATAATATATGAATCATAATGGAAATTTATAGTTAAAAATATAATAAAATTGAAAAAAAATATTATAAATATTTACCACTAACCTTTTAATTATTTTTTATATTAATTTCTTATTTTTTGAATGTATAAATTATATTAAGTATATTTATATGAGGTCAAGTGATTTTTTAACAATATTTTAAAATAAAAATAAAATAGTTTAAACATTATCAGTATAAATGATTTAATTGGCCTTCTTTTTTATCATCTTACATAAATTATTTTTTAATTTCATACATTTACAAATATTTGTATACTAATATTTTATTAAAATAAAAGAAAATTGATATATTAAATTAATAACAGTGTATCAATTTTATAAATATTTAAATTTATTCCAAAAATAATATTATAGATATTATATTATAAATAATATATCGATATAATATAAAATGATATTTAATAGTAGAAATAATGTTTTACATTATTTAGTATTTAATATATGTGTAATTAAATCATGTATTAAATAATATATGTTTGCGTTGTTTTTATGTATATATATGATTTTACAAAAATTATCAGCATGTTCTTCATCAACTTATTTTATTCGCCATCGATACTTTCAGCAATAATCACTACGGTTGTGACTTTTTGGCTGCAACTTATCGCAACCGAAAGTCTTTCAGCGACGGCAGTCAATTTTCTTATAGTAGTGATTTACGATATACAAAATAAATATGTGAAAAAAATTTTTTCTAAATTTATTGAACATGCTTTTATCTAGAGTGATGTGTGCTCGTATATCAAGTTCAATATTCATGATGTTTTTTAAATGATACCACTAATAACATAATCCCTATAAAATCTCATGTAAAGAACTTAATTAATAATACATTTTCTGAGTTTTGATTTATTATTAATAAGTTCGTAAAACTCAACTCATCTAAATTTTTTTTAAAAAAAATTCAATGCAATTTATGAATGTAAATAATTAAATCACTTGAAATCACAAAAATGTGAATGTTCAAGTGTTCAAATCTTTATTTATTATATGTACAATCATAGAAAATCAACTCACCTCTACAAAACCAATCAACCATGATTTCAAGAATCAATGAATCTAGCGTTGTACAGCAATGAGCCAAAAATGACCAAAATTAAATATAGAAGTCACACTCACTTATTAATACAAGACATGCTCATCTCTAGTTCTCTCTAAATTTGCACCCTATCCACATTTTTTTTTATATACCTTCATCTAACAACAATGGAAGCTTTGGCAAAAAAAAAACAACAATGGAAGCTTCAATTACCATATTTGAATCTTCTGAAGCTAACCTGATATTCGACTCGATCAATTCTCTCTGAACTACCTCCCCTCAAGAACAGAGTTAGACGAAGTGGGGCGAGACGTAGAGGAAGAATATTGAGAGGTAGTGAGCCTAACATCTTCAAATGTTGGGTGAGAAGTGAAGTTTAAGTAATGAGAATACTCAGACCATAAGTCTCTTGGTGATCTAATGTGTTTAAGCAAAACGGTATCCATATCTTCACTTTGATCATACTGATCTCCATCTTCACTGTTGTTGTTGTT
>JANTPZ010013659.1:0-11137 GCA_025593235.1 Vachellia pachyceras
TCGATGTCAAGTCCAGAAGGGATGATGAAGATGAACCCTACGTTAGCAAGAGCCATTCTTAACCCTGCTTGCTCTAACTCAACCATGGCTACTCTTTCTGCTTCAGCTCCTTTCCCAACTGTCACATTGGACCTAACTCACAACATCAGCGACAACAATATAAACAATGCGATGCAGTTTCAACGCCTTAATACAGCACCGTTTCACCTGGTTCAACAGCCATTGTACAACCAGTCCAAGTTTTCCGGCCTTCAGTTATCACAGGATGGGCCAATTCATCAGCAGTCTTCCCCGGTCGACGCCGCCGCCGCCTCCATCACCGCTGACCCGAACTTCACGGCGGCTCTCGCGGCTGCTATCTCTTCCATCATCCGTGGTAATAATCATCAGAACAACAACAACAACGGTGGCAGTACCAGCAATAATCCACATATCCTCAACAGTACTTCAATTAGCAGCTTTTCTGGGAATTAAGTTGTAGTTTTTTTCCCTTATAGCATATTTAATTTCATTGTTTCCAATCGTTGGGGGGGGGGGAGATTAAGGTCTGAAAAACGATCGAAGCTGGTTCATTAATGTATTCTTTTGTTTCATTGTTTCATTTGAGATAGTCCAGGTTCTAGATTTTCTTAGTAAATAGATACTAGAATAAAAAGAAAATAAAAGGTCGCTAAATGTATTATCTTTTTTTTTTCTTTTAAAAAAAATTTCTCAATCAACTTTGATCGATATTTCAACTCTGAGAACAACTCAACTATTATTCAGTCAAATGTTATCTGATGGTGATGGATGAACATGTTTTACCAAGAAACGATGAATGTGACAAATATAGGTGGCATTTTGAATATTTGTGATTGGTCAAGAAAAACGGCGATTACTGGTATACCATTTTTGACGTTGACACGTAAAATGAATGATGGTGAGGTGAGAGGAGGCTTTCCTAACAACTGCGTTTGACTCCGAGATGAGGAAGGGATCGGATACGGGTTTGGGTTATGAGGTGGCGGCTATTGATTGGTCAAAGGAAGGTATATTGTTGACTTTTGAGTGCACCTTCACACATGTTAGCCCCAGCCTTTTAATTAAATAAATCATGTGAAGATGTTTAAAAGTTGACGATACATGGCAAGTTTCTTGCACACACACGGACTCAACACACGTGTTTTTTAAAAAAAAGGCAGAGGAAAAAGATAATACCAGTGTTTAATTTTTATTTGTAAATGTTGAGAATAGATCGTTCCTCTTAAAGATGGCTACGCTGTGATTTGCTGTTCCTGAGGTATAAGGAATATATTCTGCTAATAGCAAGTATTATAATCTTCCTTTGAGTACATGGATGCGAAAAGGAGGCTTTCGGTAGGATTTACATTAAAAAAAATTTAGCTTCAGCGTTTTAATAAGGGAGATTTATTACAAGATCCCAAATAAGGATGTTATTTATGAAAATGTACTAAGAGGTTGTCAATGATAAGTCGAAGAGTACCATTGACAAGTGAAACAGCTGCCATTAACAATTCTTGAAATATTTTCATAAATAACTTCGTTCCATAGGATCTCATAATAAATCTCCATTTTAATAATATTTGTATTATTCAAATTAGAGTTGGATAGTTCTGAGTTTGTTGTGTTGCTTTGAAAACTTGAATTTGGGTAGGCCTTTGATATCCCAATCCACTAAGAAGTTTTTCATTTCAAATATTGGGCCATACATTGCTCTCCCATTTAGGCCCATGATTACACATCGCCAAAAAATTTTAAGATCAAAGAGCATAATCAAGTATGTATTATTAATTTTATGTTGTTCATTATAAAACATTAATTTGTCGCTGTGAAAGGAGAGAGAGAGAGAGACACAAAACATTATTTCGTAGAATATATATATATATATATATTATTAAGAGGGTACGTAGTTGGTGGATGGTGAATGATTGAGCATTTGATGATTATGGATAATGGTGTTTTGCAGATTGTAATGATTGAGACCAATAGAGTACAACGTACGCGGTTGCTTGATTCACTCGTTGCCAACCTTATTGGGATCAATTGCTTGCACCTTCACACCATATCATATTCTTCATCCATCTGCACGTTCACACTTCTTCATGCTTTCTCTTCTTGACCTCTCTATTGGAACCAGATCAAGAGGGTATCACACTGTATTGGATAATCAAGTTAATATGAGATTCAAGTCTAAGGATCCTCAACTAGATGATGCCATCAACTAGTGCTGGGAACGGGCTGGCCCATCGGCCAGCTCGCCTCAGCCCGCGTGCCACTGTTTTTATATGAGTTGCCAAAATGGTAGCCTGAGCCCGTTTAGGTGGGTTGACGGGCCGTCACTTTTGTTTTTATTTTTAAATTTTATTTTTTATTATTATTTTATTACAATTTTCTTTTAAAAAAATAATACAACAAATTTACATACAATTTACCAAGTCTATTTGATTTTTCAGAAGAAAAATATAATACATTTCTAAAAAAATATAATCAACAATGTTTACAATACAAAAATATAATACATAATTAACAATCTTCAAAGTAAGTATACATTTAAGATGAAATAATAAGGTTTAAAATAATATTTGAAACTATTGAAACATCATCCTCTTCCTATTACAATATAAAAAGTTTAATTTTTTAAAAAGGTAAAAAAAAAAGAGTTGGCCCACCCCATTTGGCCTGTTTGTATATGAGCTGCTAAAATGGTAATCCAAACCCGTCTCAGCCTGTGGGTTGACGAGCTCAATTCACGAACTGAACCCGTTTTCCCAACATTACCATCAACTAACACTCATTAAGGGAAGCCACTTTAGACATTTTGATCTTTTAGACCTAAAATCAAAGAAACTAGATAATCAAGAATAGCATAACAAAGACTAAAGATCATCATCATATTCATTTTTCTAATGCACAAATTCCTCATAGGAATCAAGTGCAGAGCATACTTTGAATCCTTGATGATAAGAGGAAAAATATTAAAAGCTCATGTTTTTAGTGTTAAAACCTTAGACAATTTGTCAAATTTTAACACAATAGTAAGGTTAGGAAGCTAATAAGGTTAGCATAGTTGGCGATCTATTTATTCACTCACTTTTCAAATATTAATTTATTTATTCATACACACGAGAAATATGGAATAAAACAAAGATACTTCACATTATATTTGATACGTGTGGAGCAAAATAAACAATTCTTTTTATCAAAGCAGAGTACGTGTTATTATTGTGAATATTTTACGGTAAGAAACAATCATTACACTACAAGTATACGGAATAAGTTTTGTATAAACAATTAGATATAGAGAATCAAAATGAATTTCATTAACGCAAAAGAGATCTGAATATTAGCATAGTAGTACTACATCCGGTTCTTAATATAGGAATCAATTGACTTTTTTTTATGTGATTAGAAAATTAAATAAATAGCTTAGTTATAACATATATTGTAAAATTCTTGTGTGTATCATTATATTATATATCAGTTTATAAATAAAGTAAATTAATTTAGAGAAAAATGATAAGTATACCAATTAAATAACTTATTTAACCCCTAAAAAATTCAACTGTTTTTTTTTTTTGGTTAATAACATGAGTTATTATGATTGAAGTTCGAAGGTGATGAGATGGAAGCATGAAACAAAGTGTGGGCATTGTGAAGGAGTGGCGTGTTTGCCAAAGCAACGGAAGCTTTCAGTTAATAATCCAACTGATTTAGCCCCACACACTCCACGTCACCTTCTTCCCCAATCATCACCGCCCCGTTTCAGGAAGCCGACGGTGACGATCACAAGGCGACACCGAAAGCGACCTCTCCGTGGGTCCCACCGTCCACGACTCTCTGCATGAAACATCGCTGGGCTTCCTTTCTCGCCCCTCCCTTTAAATTCTCACCATTTTCCCACTTTCTCTTCCACTTCAACCTCTCACTGCCATCTCGATCCCCCTCCCCTCCCCCCAGAGGCTTCAACTATTGCTCAGTACATTTTTCTTTTAAGCTGTTTCTTTCCTACCTGTTTCCATCATCCTGCTTCTCTTCCTCGTCTGAGGGTGAATATGTTTACATGCATGTTTCTTCTTTTTGATATAACTACGTAACTCTATCATATTCGAGTATTGTAAGGTTTAGTTGATGACTGGCTCATTCGAAAACCTTTTTCTGACATTCACACAAACTCAAATATGTTGCATGCTTTTGTTTGATATACTTAATTAATTGGGTCAAATTTGGATACATCGATGGTATCTCTTCAAACATGACGAGCTCAAATATGTTGCATGTTTTAGTTGAACTACTTGGATTGGATTCTTCATGATGATTAAAGAAATGAAATATATATATATAGATGAAACGTACTGCACGATAGACATTTATCTTATTGTGTGATGGATGATGATGAGCAGGTGAACGTTGGAGATGGGAAGAAGAAATAGAGATGCGTACGTTGTTGCTGTGTTGTTGCTGCTTGCATGCCTTTGTGTGGGGCTGTGTGCTTCGGATGATGGGCTTCGGAGGATTGGGCTGAAGAAGATGAGATTGGGCCGGTCTTTGCGCAGAAAGTACGCTCTCCATAATAATAATAATAACAATAAGGGAGAAGAAGCTGAAGAGATTGTGGGGCTGAAGAATTTCTTGGACGCGCAGTATTACGGGGATGTCTATGTTGGTACACCTCCTCAGAGTTTCGCTGTTCTTTTCGATACCGGCAGCTCCAATACCTGGGTCCCATCCGATAAATGTTTTACCTCCGTCAGTCTCTCTCTCTCTCTCTGTGGTGTGTGTGTGTGTGTGTAATGTATTCAGACACGCAGACATGACATGCCTTGGATCCTCAATCAATGACGAAGGGCTTGGTAAAAACAAAAGAAAAATCAATCTACAAGTCCCTACCCAAGTCCCCCCATAAGGAAAAACGAAACACAAGGATCCATTAATAATCAGGCAAAACTATAAGGAAAAATAAGACTTGTAGATTAATTATCCCAAGAGAAAATAAAATAAAAATTTATTCTTAGATGTAAAATGTCGTGTTCTAAGTAAAAATTAATAACAAAAACAAGTAGTGTTCTTGCTAAGCAATGATTAGAGGATGTGATAATCAATCAATATGCATCTTGATTTTCACTCAAAGAAAAAGGATTCCTTGGATGATATTAATTATGTGTTGCATGAAGTGAATGACTTGGCTGATTCTAACACTTTTGAATTTGGGTGCAGCTTGCATGCTTCGTCCATGCCAAGTACAGATCTAGCCAATCAAGAACATACAGGCAAAATGGTTTGTCTCCAAATCCTCAAAGCCCTTCATCCCCCCAACTTCATCTCTTTACTCTCTTTTCGTTTAGGAATTTTTGTTATTTTGTGAGGCCAGTTTAAATATATATATATTTCAAACGATGGAATAAGTCAAAACATAACACATCAGATGCAGAAGTTGATGGTACTGAACTACTGATTCAAATCCAAGTTCTTCTGTACTCTCTGACATAGTAGTAACTCGGTTCGAAACATCATGCTTGTTTATTTTGATTTTATAATTTGGGCCACTGGACATTTTGAAACTTCACTAGGGCTTGTTTGGAATTTTCCTCTTCCTATTTGACACAAGAATTTGTCTCTCCATTGCAGGGACTGCTGCCGCAATTCAATATGGTAGTGGAGCCATATCTGGTTTCTTCAGTTATGACGATGTCCATGTCGGTGACATGGTTGTAAAGAACCATGTAATGGCTTGATCAGTGCCTTTTTCTCTTATGTTCTATCTGCTTTGATATGATTTCTCATTATACGGTTAATTGTTACACTGATAAAGTCGACCTTTTGCTGCCAACCAGGAATTCATTGAAGCAACTAAAGAGCCAGGCTATGCATTTGTGGCAGCCAAGTTTGATGGTGTAGTGGGACTTGGTTTCCAAGAGATATCTGTTGGAAATGCTGTTCCTCTGTGGTATGCTTTTAATATAACATCTTAAATTTTGACACTCGGTTCAGCTTCATTCATAAACAAACCTAATGTATACTTGTATCTATCGATCTATGAATGAGAAGGCTTGCTTATGGAAACACTTGTTTGTTTCAGGTACAATATGATCGATCAAGGTCTGATTAAGGAACCAGTTTTTTCATTCTGGCTCAATCGAAACACATCAGATGAGAGAGGGGGCGAGATTGTTTTTGGTGGTGTTGATACTGCTCACTTCAATGGCGAGCACACTTTTGTCCCCGTGACACGAAAAGGCTATTGGCAGGTTATTCATCAGCTTGTTCTGTTTTGTCATATGTTTGTACATTTTTCTTTGTTCTTCTTGTTGATTGCAACTTCCTGTCTTGTTAACAGTTTGACATGGGTGATGTGCTTGTTGCTGGTAAACCAATGGGTATGTGTAGGAAATGAATCAGTGTGTGTGTATAAAATTTGCTTCGAACATAATAGTGCGTCCATGCATGGCTTTTGGTATTAATTATAATTGATGGTTCTGACCTTGTACATATTGTGTGGATCAGGAGCTTGTGCTAATGGCTGTGCAGCAATTGCAGATTCAGGGACTTCTTTAATCACAGGTCCCTCGGTAAGATCAAATACCTGAAATGAACTTGAATGGAAAATGTTTGTGAATAAAGCTGGTTCCTCTGATCATTTATCAAACAAATGATTTTGTTCTATTAGGATGCAATTGATGCAATCAATGAAGCCATTGGAGCTTCTGGAAATGAAGCTGCCAGCCAAGAATGCAAGACTGTTGTTAATCACCACGGACCAACAATCCTGGACTTGCTCTTAGCTAAAGTAACTTCTAGTTCTGGTTCTTTCATTTATTCATACCCAACTCTAGCTTATTATTAGAACTTCCTTTTTTCCATCTATTACGGATTTTATGTTTACTCATGTAGGCACAACCAGAGAAGATATGTTCCCAAATTGGATTGTGTGCGTTTGATGGGATTCGTGGAGTTAGGTAGAGCTCAAAACTCAAAAAGATAGTACACCTTAGGGAAGTAGAATCATTTGATTTTGAAAATGATTGATATTATTTTATTGAAGAGTCCATATATATTGTTTTCAGCCTGGGTGTTGAGAGTGTGGTGGATAAGAATGAAGGGAAATTTTATGGTGAGGCTACTTGTTCTGCTTGTGAGATGGCGGTTGCTTGGATGCAAAACCAGCTGAGGCGCAATCAGACACAGGATCCGATATTAAGCAATGCAAATAAGGTGAATTTTACTCAAGTGATGGAGTTTGTGGTGTTTAATTTCTGGGAAATTTTGAATGAACTTATATTTTGGACTTTGTTTTTATACCTTGTGGCTTGTGGTGATGCTGCAGGCTTGTGTTAGACTGGAAGAAGCACTTGTTGACAGTGGAAAGATCCCTACAATGCCTACTGTTTCCTTCACAATTGGTGGAAAAACTTTTGACCTTTCTCCTAATGATGTAATATTTATATGCCCTCAACCATATCATCCTACCTTTTCTTTTCTTTTTGTTTTTTAACATATATAAACTAAGCAAAATGAGGGTGAACCTCGGAGTAACAATAAGCTTAATGCCATGTGATCTAGAAGTCATTGGTTTAAATATTGAAAATAATCCATGTGTTTGTAAGGGTAAGGCTGCATACATTTATCTGTCCCCAGATTTCACCTGGTATGAACCTTGTGTACTAAGCCACCTCTTTTTATATTGGTGGAACAGATCTATTTTAAACTAAAATTTTTACTATCAGTTCTTCACATTCATCGGTACAAGATGTGAAGCGACTCATCATATTTATTCTCCTGATAAGAAAATGAATTATCAGTAAATAAAAACAGAGAATGAGGCAGAGCTTCTAGTCTCATCGCCTTCAATCTCTTGCCTTACCCAAACTTTTGTTTTGACTTACAAATCTCTGTTTTGTTGTGTGGTTGGTGTATTCAGTACATTTTGAAGGATGAAGAAGGCTTGCAAGTCCAATGCATCAGTGGGTTCAGTGCTTTGGACGTGGATCCTCCTCGCGGCCCTATCTGGTACATTAATCTGTCAATCTTGTTGTCAAAAGATTACTCCCTGAAAAAAAGAAGGAAAAAAAAGAAAAGAAAAGAACTGGTGTTATGAAGCAAATGAACATGATTCTGATATGTTAAGAATTAGAGCAGATTGTGACATGGTGATTGGTGTGCGCATAATGCAGGATCCTTGGAGATGTTTTCATGGGTCCCTATCACACAGTGTTTGATTATGGTAACTCGAGGGTGGGATTTGCCAAAGCTGCATAAAGATAATATATATTTATTTATTTACGCTCATCACAAGCCCACACCCACTTTACTCCTTGTCTTCCCTTTTCATAACACGCCATTAAAATTAGTTAAAAATAATGAATGTGTAAAATAGATAATTTTTTTCTCCAACATATATTTATCAAGATGATGAGAGAGCGAGGGTGAGTGGAGAAAAAATGATGAGAGAAACATACAATTAATTTGGAGTGAAAATAGAAAAATACATTAAATTTGTAGATGAAAAAAATTATTGCCTATATAAAGAATATGATTCATGTGAGAGAATGTTGTTTATAAATAAGATTAGGTGACATAGTGATTACCACTTTTATATATTTACTCCATCTCATCCTATACATAAAATATAAATAATCAAATTATGTAAAAAATTCAAGTAATGAATGTGTTAAAAAAATATACCACCTTCACTTCTTTTTATAAGCTGCAAATAAATAAATGATAGAAATCAAGAAGTGAGTTAAATTAATTAAAGATAAAGGTTATGTAAAAACTAAACGAGTATTGAGTTAATTTTTTATACATGTCTTGGATATATCTTATAAATAAAATCAGAGACTACCCATCACTAACACTCTTTTACGTTGCAAGAGGTCCGTGAATTAAGTTATTTAACACAATCCGAATTGATCGTCCCTTACAACTTTGTAAATTCTTGAAAAAATATATTTTATTATTGTAAAAAGACACTTGATTTATTAAAAATTAAACATCCAACTTTCACTTTCAGTGTGCTACGGGGAGTACATGAACCGTTGAAAATTAAACATTGAACTTAGAAGTGCGTTATAGTATTTCTTTATTGTTAAGGAGCACATCCATCGTTGAACCAACCTCGTATAGTCACAAAATGGACATGTTTCTGTGCAAGTACATTGTTAAGGAGCACATCCATCGTTGCACCGAAATAATTAGGCAGTCAAAAGTCAAACATGCACCAAAGTACTACTACTTAACAATCACTCTTGCCTAATTCTATACTCCTACGTACCTCTCACATCGTAAAATAACTCCAGTGAATTGAATCCTCCCTCTTTCCCCTCCTATCACTATGCTGCTAATGCTATATATTAATCATCTGCATTAATTGCTTCTCTTCCTGACAACCATTCTCTTCTTATATTGCCATCATATTCACAAATACGTAGTACGTACCCGACAAGTCAAAACAACTCTATATATAAGCATGCATGCATATATACAACACATTTTTGCTATAGTGCAAGTCAACCAGCCCACTTCACAATCACTTCAAGTAATCTGACTTCAAAGGCTTCTCTGCAGGGTTGGCATGTTCGTGTAGCATCACAGTACTGTTGCCTAATTCTTCTTACGGGCGACTGAGTTGAGGAATAATTTGTTTTGATTTTAAATGTAAAACTACAAAAATTTGATCTTCTTCATGGTGACTATCAAGGGTGGTCCATTAATTTTGTCCATGTTTACGAGATTAGAGAAATATTGCATCAGACTTCAAGTTTTTCTCCCAATAAATTGTAACAGACGTGGTATTCGAAGGGAGAAAAAAAAATTCTTAATAACTCATCAAGTGATTTGTACTAGAGACTAACCTTTTAAGAAGGTGCCCATATTCAAAATTGGAGGGAGTCAATGATTGAACAAAAAAGAAAGGATATTTTAGAAAAAAATGGGAGTGACTAAGGGTTTGTTTGGCAACCAATTCTAGAACCTAGGTTTAGTTTTAAAACCCAGATTTTATCTCAAAAACCGAGGTTTTGTCCAAGCAAAATTTTTTTTCTCAAAAACTATTTTGGTAACAAAACTTCAGTTTGAAACCTCGATTTTGAAACATAGGTTTTCTCTTTCCTACTTTTTCTTTCTTTCTCTTTCCTATTTTCCTCTTTCCTACCCACTTTTTGCCTCGAAATCCGTAAAAGCTAACAACTTCCCAAACATAAATCATTTTTCAAAACCTAGGTTTTGCCTCGGAATCTGTAAAAGCTATTTTCCAAAATCTATTCTCCAAAACCTAGATTTTACCTCGAAATTTTTAAAAGCTATTTTCAACCTCACATCCAAATAAACTCTAAAATTCAGTACTGCACAAAGTAAGCCACAGCAAGAAATCCGTGGTGCATTGATGCATGTAGCTGGCAACTCCTTATAATCACCCTCATGAACCATCCCCTGATCACCAAGCCACGCATCATCAGCACATGCCTCCATGTGCATCATCTCCTCCTCTATTTTTACACCCAAAGTCAACTTTAAAAATTGAACACTTCATTAACACAACATTTATCAATCAATCTTCATATATAATATTTAAACGAGTCAAATCGTATTTCTACTAGTTTTTCAAGTGCCTTGTGAATGTATTAATTTCACTAACTTGTTAAGCAATGTGCACCGCCGGCTAATAAACCAAAAAAGTCGCTGGACCCACACACTCCTTTTGACACGTGGATCTCTCCCAGCACAGCTGTGTGAGAAGATGCGAACACCACCAAAAACTACAGACTCTAGAATCTTAAATCGCACAACTTTGTACTACATCGATCGCTTTGCTTCAAGCCAACCATAACAAACCAAACTTTATTTAACCTTTGCATCTATATAGGAAATGGGCAATGGTTGTTCCCAACAAACCAACCTACCTTCACATTTCAAACCTTTTTTAGAGCTCCCAACTACAAGCTGTAGAGCTCTCTTCTATGGACTGGTCTAGAGGTGTCACCCTCGGCCTGGGTGCCACGGCTACTGTCTCCATCGCCCATGATCATCGGTCCGGTCGCTTGTTCGCGGTCAAGTCGGCTGAGCTCAACCGATCGGAGTTGCTTCAGAGGGAACAGAGAATTCTGTCCACATTGAAATCTCCTCACATAGTGGCATACCAAGG
>JANTPZ010013660.1:0-10126 GCA_025593235.1 Vachellia pachyceras
GCTTTCTCTTTTAGATTAGTTTTTTGGGTGAGAGCCCTTAAATAAGACTGAGGAAAATATCACCGACTGTCAGCCGCCCAGGTAGGCCATGAGACCAACCATGAGCTTCAAATCAAGTACGTGTTTTTACATGAGGTTCCTTTTATTTATTATATTAAATGGTTTTTTTCTATCACTTACAGTAATGTAATGATAATGTGTATTTGAGAAATCGAAAAAAGTTTATGGATTTCAAGAAGAATTTACAGATTTAAAGATTGTTTTTATGGATTTCGAGATGGAATTTACAGATTTCAAGATGGTTTTGTCTTGACTTGCATTCACCGTTAAGAATAAGCTTTTCACAAACGTGCACATAATGTTTGAAAAAAGATATATGGTTATCTGTAATTGAAGAATTTGACTTAAATATTTCTATTCTTAAACCCATTTTTTTGCCATCTCCTAAACCCAAATTAATAGACCATGGTTTAAAAAATTAATAATTGATACATGGGGTTTTGGTAATTATCTCCTCTTAATTTTTCGTTACTCTTATAATTTTACAAATGCCTAACTAAATACTGGTGTTCATGGCAACAATACATGTAGAAGACAAAATTCAAATGTCGTTGAAGTTTGAAATATTAAAATTTGAATTCATATTAGATATGTGAAGAATTTAGTTTTTCATTTTTTTTAATGGTTTTAGACATTAGAAAGATAAATTTTAAAAGATACATATAATTACTTTCATATTCTTTTGTGATTTAAGTGCATTACATCGTTTAACCCATATGATGAGTTAAATTTTTATTCTCAACCAGCAAATTTTTATTCTCAACCAGTAAATTTAAATGAGTAGATTTGCAATTCTGCATAATTATAATGTAAACGGCTCAGTACCTGTGTTTAGGTGGGTACCTTTTCAAGAATTGTTTACAAGTAAATAATAATAATAATAATAATAATAAAAGAAGAAAAGAAGCAAAGTGCGCAGGAGGAGGAATTGACCCAATAAAAAACAAATGATATGATTTCTTCTCTGGTACTAAAGAACGAGTCATTTGAAACAACAAGAACGAGATTCATTTTCTTTTTCCAAATCAATTTTTTTTTATTTTTTGCAACAAATTTGACAACTATTATCATTATCAAATAATTGTGAAAGCATTCTTTTCAGTTTTCTGTACCAGACTCCTAGATGACAAAAAAAGAGATTTTTTTTTATTTAACGATTTTAAAAGGCCATCCTTATTTTTAAGTTTATACGATTGTTCTATGTATATATTCAAAGGAAAATGTGTGGGATTATATTAAAAAATAAACAGGATTAACATCATTAAGTTTTTTTTAAAAAAATACCTAAATCATTGGAACCGGTTCACATTTATGTTTGAAATGTCAATAACTTGCGAGGCTGCCTTATATGGTCCCCCTGACATAGACACAGCTTGGAATCATCGATCAAGTGCCACATAAAAAATTTACAGAAGAAAACTTGTAATCGTATTCACAACCAACCAAAATCAGAATCAAAGATTTGAATATCTCAGTTCTTGAGCTGACAACTATCTTTTTTGAACGAGCCTTATGAGCTTGGAGCATTCAATCAAATCAAATGTATATTCTATAAACGAATCATTACTTCTTGAGTTGACAACAACATGCAGGGATTGTTCAAACCAGCTCATACAGTAGCGTGCTGGAAACTCCAACTTATTTATCTTTATCCCGTTGGCCACATTGCCTTCCTAATTAGCTTTAAAAGACTTGTCTTTATATAAGCACATACCAGCTTCAATTTAGCTCACTAGCTTAACCTTGAAGAGCACTACCATGGCTTCTACGGACAAGCCTGAATCTGCATATAGCTCCGCTCCGGCTGGCAAGGATTACTTCACGTTTGATGTTATCCTGAGATTTCTGTTGTTTGCATCGTCGTTGGTGGCGGTTGTGGTCATAGCCACCAGTAAACAAACAGAGATGATAGGGCCTGTAGAACAGGACGCCAACTTCAAGGACTCACCAGCATTAATGTAGGACTACTTAGCCTCTTTGTCTGTTCTTACCAAAAAATTGTCCCTAGTCTTTTCAGTTATGTGCAATATGACTTTCAAATATCTCATTATCAACCAAAAGACAGTAATAATGTCGATGGAACTAATTCAAATCATAAGCTTAGCAGTTAACGACCCTTTAGGATTAAGTTTTTCATCACTTCTATTATCTTTTGGTATGTTATTTATGCACGTGTTAAGTTTAAAGTTTTTATCTACAAGACACTGCAATGCTTGATTCGTGCAGGACAATTTTGTCCATTCAATTTTGGTGAAAATAACTTACAATTTGACACTATAAAATAATTTTGCATGCAGATATTTTCTGGTTGCATTCTCTGTTTCTGGCCTCTACAGCATCGTGACACTTCTAGCATCATTTTCTGTCCTCCAGAAGCCAGACCTCAAATTGAAGTTCCTCATCTACTTTATTTTTTGGGATGCCCTTGAACCTACTTATTTATCTTCTTAACGCCCGTCAATTTCTACCAGCAGTTTAACAAATCAAATTGACCCATGGAGCCATCAAAGGCCTTGTGGAGTAGTGGTGTGAAAGCACCTATTCGTTTAATCTCATTTGTAATTTCAGACCGTTAAAGTCTACTCCCTGATTGAAAAAAAAACTTGACAGGGAAGCCATATTACCCTCATCATAATATCAGACACAAAGTGACACTTGAAATAGCACAGACACATGTTCTGTCATGTCTGTGTCTTTTATCCATCCATATCAGTATCTATGTTCGTAGAGTATGACAGTTTTCGTTGGTATTATGCAGCTGATACTGGGGATCATAGCATCAGCAACAGGAACAGCCGGAGGCGTGGCATACGTAGGCTTAAAGGGTAACAGTCATGTGCGTTGGGGTAAGATTTGCAATGTCTTCGACAAGTTCTGCAGACACATCGCTGGTTCTCTTGCAGTGGCTTTGTTCGGAAGCTTTGTTACTGTCTTGCTTATCTGGCTTTCGGCTTGCAGCCTTCATAGCCGTGTCCCCAAGTAGAATCTAAACAATAATCATTAATTCAGCCTATTATATAATATGCTTTCAGTTCTAGGGTGACATCGTTCATAAAGTTATTGTGTATTGTAATTATTTCCATGCGTCAAGAACTTCTGTAGCTGCACGTATGGTTTCAGATGTGCTGGTTATCTGTATATGATAGTACCATTCAGGGAACCTTGATGTAATTATCGTTATCCTGTGTCGTAAATGATTTGAAATTATTCTGCTCAACAAAATAACTGTGATTTAACATAACCGGGGACAATCAATTTGGCAATCTAAGCTATAAGTTGCAGCTAACAATCGGTTTGACAATCTCAAATTGAGATATAGAGCTTAAATATGACATGAAAGAAGATGCTCTAAATTATTAAGTAACAGGATACATATAAAGCAAGCACTAATTGCAGTCCATCAAATTCAATTTCATTGCAGCTGACTCCCATGGATTACATAAACTTTTGAAAACATATTATATGATAAATCATGAAGTACTACAATTGGGAATCTGCACATTACATTTGTACAAAGATTCATCCTAATTATCAGAACAAAAGTGAACTTGGCTTCAGGACATTCAATGTAACTTCAGGTCACAAAAGCTATTTATGGACAGTGGAACGGTAGTATTTGCTATTGAAGATTCAATAAAGTACCTTTAGAGACTAGAACTTCGTCTCAACAAACATTGCTTCAAACATGTAAATATTACAGCAATGTTTGCTTTGAATACGAACATGAAAACAGATACAAAATTGGTTTGCTTCATTAGACCCATAAAGCCCATCATCGTAATCTTAAAATATTGTCTGTTCACCTAATTCCTGACCAGCCATCCCTTCCCTCAGTACTCTGGCAAAGAACTCTTCTAATGTATCATTCCCATAGCTAGGTGTCTTCTCAGCACTATAATCTCCAGTCTCAGGATCTAAAATTAGCATGCTTTCAGCTGCATAATACCTTCCAATTTTCCCAAACTCAGCAGCATCTTCCAATGAAGGGAAGAATTTAACTAGGAAATCAAGAACCCCAATAGCAAAATCCATTATTTCTATGGGAACCTTCAAGAACTTAGGCTCCTTGCCCAAGAGTTGAAACAGCATCTCCCCTTGTTCCAAGGGTGTCAGTGCCTTTCCCGGCCCTCCAATTGGTAATATCTTGTTGATTTTGTCCTCACTTAACACACAATCCACAATAAAAGAAGCCAAATCTGGTTCACTTATTGGTTTACAAGCACACAGCTTCCCATCTCCAAACATAACATAAGGCTTCCCATCTTTCACCAACTCAACCTGACCACCCAAGCTTTTGAAGAATGCAGTAGGCCTCACTATACTGTAAGTGAGCCCATCATTCCCTTCAGCTTCCTTCATCAGCTCAGCCTCAAATTTCAGCTTTGCTCGCTGAAATTCAAGAAGGGGTTTCTGCACACATATTGCTGAAAGCAATACAAAATGAGATGCCCCAAATTTCTTACCAGCTAGTAGGCTATTCTTTGTTGCCTCATAATCAATCTTCCACGAATCCTTTACCCCGCCACTTCGACTAGCAAGGCATGATACAACGACATCAACTGAAACCCCTAAATTGTCCAACGATTTCTCCAAAACGTCCAGATTGGTCACATCTGAGAAGCACACATTAGCTCCTTTCAACTCAGACAAGGTCGTTTCCTTGTCATTTCTGCCCCTAATTCCACTTTTCTCTCTAGCAATGGCTATAACATTAAAGCCTCTGCTTATCAATTCTTTAACCACAAATTTCCCGATGTACCCAGTGCAACCCACTACCAAGACGTTGATGTCTTTTGGGACTTTGTTTCTAAATGCAGATAGGGTGGTTTCTACAGCTTCAGATGGAGTTACAGATGCCAAAAATTTCAGTCTTTCCCTGCTGCTAACTTTAAGTGGTTCGTATAATTCTCGTCGGGAGGAGGGTAAAGCATAAGGATCTGAACTTACCCGTAAGAACTTGATCAACTGAGAAGACTCAGAAGACAGACTTATCGCATTCCTTTGGTGCTTCGGGGAGTGAAGTGTGATTAAATTGGAAGAAAAACACAGGGACATCTTCTAGGTCGAGTGCAATGTGCAGAAAGAGCAAGGAGTTTAATGTTGGTGGAAGTGACAGAATCCTCACTGTTAGAACGAGGAAACTGAGGAGGATAAGGAGGGACACAGGTTATCCATGGTCGTTAAAGTTTGTAATGCGGAGGAGAGAGCAGAATCCAAATGGCTGGTGGATAATGAGATGACGAATACAATTGGATGGAACACTGTAAAATATCTGACCTGGTAGTCATGATTCTATACTTAAATTTATTCCGTTTATTTATTTTTTGGGAGAAAGGACATATTAATTAAGCATATATCGATGATGTTATAAAATGTAGATCGCCTATTAATAAATTATTATATTTCAAATATTATATTTGAAGGAAAGCACAAATAGCATTTATGGAAAACTTATATTTATTTTACGATTCATTAATTTTAGAACACACACATTTTGGCTACTCCAGTTTCTGCAATCAATTGACTTCCAGTTTTATCTTGTTTCATGACTAAACATTAGAGTGTATATGATATTCTTGCAAAGCTTCATATAGCGAGGGTGAGGATTAGCTTAAGAATTCTAGATTAATCAAAAGGAATAATGAGAACTATGTTTTGAGACACTTCTCTAATGAGATTTGTGATGAGAATTATGTAATTCTTTTTTTTTTTGTCTTTCTTGATTTTTTTTTGTCAACAATTTTTTTGGGTCTTTCTTAGATATTAACGACGTGGGCATATTTAATAAAATATCATTTGGGGGGGTGGGTGGATGAAACCTATCTATTTCTTTCATTACGACTTCAAAGCCCCACATCTGGAGGACATCGTCGCATCACAACATCAGATAGCATATAGAAGTAGAAGCTAAGACGACCGTTGGCAAAAAAAAAAAAAGAAGAAGAAGAAGCTAAGACGACCGTAAAAACCATACCTTTCTTGGCCTTTTGGCTAAGATCAAGTGTAGTATCTGTTCTTATCAGTTTAATATCTGATACGTGGGCCATTGGCCCACATGATATTAAATTTACTTTTTTAGGGGGTGGGCTCATCTGATAGCTTGCTATCAGGGCCCATGCATGTCGCCCATGTCTTGCACCTCTGCATGGGCCTGACAAACGCAACCCAAATCAAGTTAAAATGTGGGAAATTCATTTTAAGGTCTCAAATAAGTAATTTATTTACGAAAAGGTCCTATAGATGAAAATATTTACGAAAAGGTCCCATTGACAATATGATGTCTTTATATCGACAACAGCATGCGCTGGTGTTGACAACACCATGTGCGATGGTAACCATGCGCTGTTGTTGACAACATGAGATTCTACCTTTGGATCTCAAACTAAATATTTTCATCCATAGGACCTTTTTGTAAATAAGTTACTTATTTGGGACATGAGACTAAATTTCCCTTAAAATGTCATATAAATACAAATGTGTTTTATAATATGATGAGTCAATGTTGGAATTTTTGTTTCCAAAATGCATTTTGATGTTGTGATTTGTATAATATACTTCAAGCTAAAATGAGTTTTGGCTCAAGGAGCTTGAAGCAGTATACCTCAGGCCAAAATGACTTTTCGCTCAAGAAGATGCTTGAAACAGAAGGAACAATTTCCCACCGTGAGCTTCTCCTTCTTGCACCGTGAGCTCCTCCTTCTTGCACCGTGAGCTCCTCCTTGCAACAGTCTCACAACATATAAATAATGTAGTGTATATGGATATATTTCATTCAATGAGATTCATAGCTTTAACATCATTTTCCATCAAAAATTATTTCTTAAATATTTATCAAAATAATTTTTTCTTTTTACAAAAAGTCACTTTTACTATTTATAATCCAAACATAAATCACATTATATTACCTAACTTCTATCCAAAATTCCTTTTCCAAAAGTCATTCTACCAAAGAAACTACTTGTACCACCGCTTATTTGGTGCAATAATGATAAAAGCCTCGGAGAGAGCATCCCCAAGTCCAATGATGATAGGAGCCTCAGAAGGAGCACCCCCAAAAAGCTAGCCCTTAAGATTAGAAAGACCAGGGTGTCTCTATAAGCCGGTCCATATCCACAGCAGAGGTGACACTGAAACCACAACGGTTGAAAGATGAAGATGAGAGGAGGGAATGGAGGGTGGCGGCGGAAAGTTTTGGTATCAATGAGAATGATCATTTGGCGAGCCAAGCCTCAAAAGCTACTTCATGAACTTGAATTGAAGAGACCAAGGTCCCCTGGAAACCCCACATCAGAATCCCATATTTTTTATGAGACTGTTGAGTCAGAAGAATCCATACCTACAGTTTGGGACTCAAGTTCCCACCAATGATTTTAAGTCCTAACAAATGACAGCCAATTAGGACGCAAAAAAACTGATTTTGGATTACTGTAATAGACATGAAATACAGATTTTCGTTGCCCATTTATAGGTCAACAATCGATCAATGATGATCCTTTCTGTACAGCATCACTACGGAGAAAATGTCGAAAGAATGAATAACTTGTACATGTACATACGTACAAACCATGTCTATGGAAAGCCATGACTGAGTTTAGACTTGATTTCAACACCAGCAAGGATATGTTTAGGAGTTTGATTATATGGTATCCAGAAAAAAAGCAAAGCTGGAGTACTTTGGCTCCCACCCAATTTCTTGGCGTGTTTTGGAGTTGTCCAATCTCTTACCCAGGGGGCCATCAGAGCCTGCAAAGACAAGATGCAAACAAGTGATGGCTTGAGATTCCGAAGTAAAATAATGCTAAAAAAATAAAGCAACAATCCGGATCCTTTCCCATACTGCAGATCAAGCAGTAATATAGACAGCTGTACTTACTAGTAAATTTCTCAAACTTCTTTTCAAATTTCCCGCTTTGATTGACCAGATCCATCACCTCTTGCCTGTATAAATGCAGATGATGAGACTGTTATCTACAAGGGTTTTTACCCCTCAGGAAAAAAAGAAAGAAAAAGAAGAAAAAATGTGGTGGCAACAGTACATAAAAGTAAAACCACAAAACAGCAAAAGAAATGAAACAAAAAAAAAATTGGAACTGTAGAATTGTAATTTAATTCAATAAGTATGTGACCTGGACAAAGGATGATTATCACAACCCAAAAAAATCCTTCTTTTTAATTTCTTCTTCAAGATTGCAATCGAGAGGGAAGCTGCATCCTGGTCAGAAAATTATAACCTAATTAGCTTAACTCATCATGATAACCATAAATACATGGTTATACGTAGATGAAGCAATGGAATGTAATAGACAAACTATCTACAGTAAAGAAGTCTCGTGGTATAGAAAATGGCATGAAACACAATTAGCAAGTGAAATGAAAGTGATAACAAATAAGCAATAAACCTGAAACCTCCTCTGCCAAAGCAGTGGATGGAACATACAATTCAACATCTTGTTATCGTAGCATGGTATTATTTTCTTTAAAAATAAATATATGAGATTAGGCACCATTTCAATCAAAGCTTACAAAATTACAGTGTATAACTGGAGATACACTGACATTCTGACCTCATAATGAATAAAATTCAGGATGTGATCAGGACGGGCGTCAACAACCCCCTTCTCTAACCAATAAGCATGTGCACCTCTGCCATTTTTGTTTATAAATGTCAAGGTTGATATGAGATGTGAAAATAATTGCAAAAACCACCTGGATGAGGAAACTCTTATGATGTTCATAAAATTAATCATGAAAAGGATATATAGAGTGCTGACAGTCTTAGAACACAGCCACCAAACTCCAATACCACGTTTTCAGCTTTTAGAAGGACATCAGTCCTGGGGCTTCTACCAATTGGCACAACTGGGGTATCCTGGAAAGTACATCAAATCTGATGAATAGATACACTCTCACATATAGATGCCCACCAAAAAGTGAGAAACAAGATCCTAGACAATGTTCATAGATATGGATAATGTGGACTGCATGCTTTATATGGCATTTTGCATGAAACGTTCAACATTTTCATAATAGATCTAAAGAAGATAATGGAATGTAAAAACTAGGCATTTAATAATTTGCAGGTCAAGTTTGGAAATCGTACTAAAAGTTACCTCATTGCACTCTCCATTATCATCACAATCATAGGGAGCCGAACTTGATGTAAACAGGAAAGAACCTTCACCATCCCAGCTTAATGAAGCTCGCCTGATAGGTTGCAAATCCAAAACAACACACAAGCACTATACTCAACAAATTGAGTTTTCCTTTTTTCCAAGTACATCTCAATTTTTATTTTCCAGCAGCTAAAAAGAAACTGATTAAAGTAGTCATTAAACCACTCAGGTTCATTTGGTCAACAGTTCTGATATCACAAGAAGAAAACAATGCAATCAATCAAGGGCAGAACTTTCAAATCACAGATATCATACAAGTCAAAATTCTGAAGTGAACGATTGGAAAGCAAATCAACTCCATACCCAATGATGGATATATGCCATATAATATCATATGTACTAAAAAAGTTGAATCCAACTTTACTGTTCCAAAAATCTATTCATCTACATTTCCACAATGTGAAGATCAACATCCTCGATACATATCAATAATCAATACGTTTATGTTATATATCACATGCATAATAAATAGTTACCCATAAGGTTGAACCAAGGAGTGCAAAGACAGCTTCCTTGCAGCAGATTGTACATAGATGTAATTTAATTCCGAATTATTAAGTGATACAGAAGTGCTCAGCAGCTCAACACGACTAATTACGAGACCACCAATGACTTTGGACGCAAATAAAAATGGGTCATTAAACACAGTTTCTCTTAAAAATAGACAAAGGACTCTCATGCTCACCTAAGATCACCAGGGTAGTCTGCGGACTGGTAAGGTGGAGCACAGAAAATGACATAAGGAAATTTGTGCGTGGCCTCCGTCCACTTCAAAGACGGGTTAATACCCAATTGAATCAATTCGTCGTGATGATTGGTGGTCACTGTTTGTCCAAAAATTTGACAACCAGGATGTTCCTGCTTCAGAATAAAATATAATAATAGTACCGAGA